>JAYKKM010000478.1:2367500-2420000 GCA_035772405.1 Chrysogorgia sp. JL179-B06 | reverse complement strand
TATAAAAGGAGACAAACTGAAGCGTGTACTCGTGCTGATTGTATTGTTGTACAGCGAAGTCACGTCCGGATTGCATTTCGAAGATTAGATTGTATATTTGTTGAACACTGGGAGAGGAATAGGTGTCTTTTTTAGGGCCTCCTGTGAGAACAGACGAACAGTATAGACACTGAATGGGTTACCTTACTTAAATATAGATCATTCATTAATCAGACAGTGACTAGACATATAGATTTGTTGATTACGAACAACGGATTAGTAATTTCATAATGCCTATTGTTAAAGTGCGGCATATCAGCCCAAATTCGATATTACATTACAGTACTGATATATATATTCTACATGAAGTGAATAGTTGAATGGCAAAATATTTTATGATTTGAGTTTTGCGTTGATGTTTTAGAAAGGTTTGTTTTTTGGTCGTGGTCTAGTGTTTACCACATATGTCTAGGGTCGGACCACCACTCAGGGTCTTACAGTAATTGAAGAGATTAGAGAAGGTGCTGCCTTTGCAACAACACCAGCAAATGGTAAGACTTTCGGGTCTTCTCGGAAAACGTCCTTAAATCGCAGGCCCTCGGAATCCCTATCAGTTGGGTTTTCCGTTCACCTAAGAGTGACGCTTCGCTGCAGGTCAGTTGACAGAACACCACAGAAGGATCGCAAAGTGGTGTTGCTCTAACAGCATGCTTATCAACCCGGACAAACGAAACTGTTGTTGTTGGGTACACCTGCACAGATGCTTAAGCGGATGCTACAGGATTTCAACGTTACCCTCCTTGGAAAGAAATTAGTTCCGTCACCTGCATCCGCAAAAGACTTATATTAGGAGTCACAATTGATGCAAGTTTGAATTATAATGAGCACGTAACAGATGTGCCGTTTCAAAGTGTATGGCAAGGTTATGTCAGATAAATCGTGTGACGCACATTCTTGACAAGCAAACGTTGCTAACGGCTATAAATGCTCTTGTATTTACTAAACTGTATTACTGTTCATCTGTTTGGGCGAATACATCTAAGAGAAACGTCACCAAGCTTCAGAGTATACAGAACTTCGCAGCGCGTATCGTCACTGAGACAAGAAAATATATGATCATGTCACACCATAATGCAGCAGCTTCGCTGGTTACCAGTGAACTATATATGCTGCGTTATAGAGATATCGTCCTAGCGTTTAAGCGCCTTAAGGGTTGTGCTCCCCAGTACCTGTCTGGCAAATTTATATTAAGATCCGAAATTCATGATCGTACCACAAGATACAGTAATATGTTAGCAATTCCATTCCCAACTGCCACCCCCGACCCCCTTCTAGTTGCGCCCCTGTAGGGTCGCGACCCCTGCCCTTTTCCTAAAGACAATCTCTTTACCCTCATTTCCACGCCGAAAAAAAAGCCGAAAATGTGGACGCTAAAGTAACTTTGCCCTAATAACAATCATGGACCCCTGTCCTCGAAAATTCCTAGTTGCGCCCCTGCACTGGTCAGTGGTCTTTTTTATTCAGAGCTGGATTATCTGAAAGGCTTAGACAATTTAAAGGGGTAGTAAGACCAAAAATCGTCTATCCAATTTTTATTTTATCTATTAGTACTAACAAAATGAGGAAGAATAGCGTTCTTACTTAGCCAATATCTTATGTTGTTCCAGAGATATTGACGCTTTGAAAGATGCAAATGAACTTATGACGTCATCTACTCCAAAATTTAAACTAAAGGAAATGTCTAAAATGAAAAATGTATAAAGCATTAACTATACACAGTGTAGTGTACCATTCTTAGTAGCATACATCTGGAACGTTTCAGCACAATCTAGCCACTATCTCCAAAGATATTCCTCATTTTTAGAATTAGAGTGGAGTAGATGACGTCATCAGGTATCTCATTTACAGCTTTTAAAAACTGAAATATCTCTGGAACAAGATAAGACATTGACGAAGTAAGAGCGCTATTCTTGCTTATTTCGAATGCACTTCTAGATAAAGCCCAAATTGGGATAAATGATTTTTGCGTCTTACTGCCCCTTTAAACGCCTTTAAAATTGCTTTCAAGAATATACAGTATTGTTTGATGAATTTTATAGGGTTTTTTAGCCCTTTTTATATATTGTATACTTTAGATACTATAGATTTTAAATTTATTGTTATTTATTTATTGTTATTTATTTATCTGAAAAGCCCTTTTGGGAGGTATTAATAAAGTTTATTATTATTATACACTGAATAAATAGGGTAACCTTATCCTGCGTGATCGACTAAATAAATCAGTCAAATGCTAATAAGTTCATTGACGTCAACCGAAGGCTTTCTTTCATGCTTTCTGTGTGAAAAAACTTGATAAGATCTAGTCTAGTACAGCGTTCAAGTGTATATACAATATAGCAGAATATACTAGCAGCAGAATATTGTATCCGAAATAATAGACTGTCTGGGTTGACGTCTCTGCACTCATGCATTATTTGCATTTCCAAAAAAACAAAGCTTTCTGAAACATCAACTCAAAACTCAAATCATAAAACATTTTGGTATTCAACTATAGTTACTTCATGTAGAATATATATCAGTATTGGCCGGTCATTATTTATGGCTGGGATGGAGGTCGAAGAGAAAATGGAATTGGGTAACTGAAAATTCTAAGACCTAAATGGTTGGGTATAATCACTTCTCTGAAGGGTTGGGTAGCAAAATTTTCATGACTATTTACATAAAAAAATTAAGAGTTCATCATTTAAAATTGGAATCTCATCATCAGTTCTCCTTAGTCATCATTGCATATTAGCTTTTGTTATTGTATTAATTCATCTGCTTGTTTTCCTTGGATTCCTGTTCTGAATAGGGAGATAATAATTTGAAAGTTACAGTATAGGATCTGTCTGTATATTTATTTGGGTTTGTATAAAATTGCATAAAAAAATAAGAGTTCATCATTTAAAATTGGAATCTCATCATTAGTTCTGCTTATAGTCATCATTGCACATTAGCTTTTGTTATTGTATTCCTCTCGTTGTTTTCCTTGGATTCCTGCTCTGTATAGGCCATAGGGAGATAATAATTTGAAAGTTACAGTAGGATCTGTCTGTATATTTATATTTGGGTTTGTATAAAAAAATTGCATAAAATTGCATAAAATAATAAGAGTTCATCATTTAAAATCATCATTGCACATTATCTTTTGTTATTGTATTCCTCTCGTTGTTTTCCTTGGATTCCTGCTCTGTATAGGCCATAGGGAGATAATAATTTGAAAGTTACAGTAGGATCTGTCTGTATATTTATATTTGGGTTTGTATAAAAAAATTGCATAAAATTGCATAAAATAATAAGAGTTCATCATTTAAAATCATCATTGCACATTATCTTTTGTTATTGTATTCCTCTCCTTGTTTTCCTTGGATTCCTGCTCTGTATAGGGAGATAATAATCTGAAAGTTACAGTAGGATCTGTCTGTCTGTATATCTATTTGGATTTGTTATTAAAACTTGTATCAACGATATGACTGGGAATTGGGCTTTATCTAACTTTTTTCTTCTTGGGTTGGGTAAAAAATTTTCTTTACTCATAAATGGTTGGGACGGTTAAATTTCTGATCTTAATTTGGTTGGATAAACTTTTTTTCAGCACCAAATCTAGTCTCTTCGGCCACCACCTTGACCATGAATAATGACCGATCCCTAATATCGTATTTGGGGTAGTAGGTATTTTAATTCACGTAGCTAATGTAATTTTCAAGTTTGATTTAATCTTTTAGGAGTCTAGCTAATTAAAAGCCTGCTGTTAGGATTTCTATATGGGCTCCATGTCTCGCATATAAAGAGGAATAGCTAGTTGAGTTAAACACACGTCGAAATTAATGTGTATGGGCAAATCAACGAATCAATATTTGTTCTGGATGTATTATTTAGGACGACATCAACATGTGTATTTTCGTGACCTCGTTAAGTTGTGTTAATCTATGTAAGCTGATTGTTTAGGATGGTCTATAAGTAACTCCAGGCATGTAGGTAATCTTCCCCATCAGACCTGAAGAATGACACATCGTCCGAAACGTCACCCATGAATATCCGTAAGTACTACTCTTACTTTAGTATTTTTCGACACATTGAAGTTTTCTTATTTCTCCTTTTCATATTATATCCAGGCCTTCGCGTTGTCAGGTTGCGTTATTATGTACACAGAGGGAATTTTCAATCATAGTTTTAACAATCGAGTAAAGATTAGAGCAGTGGTTACGGTTTTAGCCAGGTTCATTGAATATATTAATGAGCTGGGAGACACAGGTTCAAATCCTGGGTCGGACCACCACTCAGGCATCTTAAAAATAATTGAGGAGAAGGTGCTGCCTTTGCAATATTATTAATTGCAGGCTACAATATTATCAGCAAATGGTAAGACTTTCGGGTCTTCTCGGATAACGACCTTAAATCGTAAGCCCTCAGAACCCCTATCAATTGAGCTTCTAACCTGATCGGGTATTCCGTTCACCTAAAAGCTAGAGTGATAAAACTACTAAAAAAAACTAGCAACGACCAATAGTATTGTAAAATTTTCCAGTTAAAAATATTAAAACAGAGAAAAATAAAGAATAAAACGTTACCAAACATAGGGCTATAAATAAGATCACTCGTTAATTTACATATATACTGAGATTGGAGATCTTTGGGTTCTTTCGCCCTAAAAATATTTTAATTTCCTAGGCGAGCATTGTCAGAATTTTTCTACATATATGGTCCCTTCTATTAGAGTGCTCCCACGCCAACTGGTATACAGATAAAGTTTTGTCTGGTTCCACAGGTGGACTTCATCAGAGCGTTAATTAATCAATATCCTGTTAATTAGATTTGAATTAAATCTATCCTGTCTGGCCAGTCAAAATCGGTCGTATAATACTTATGAAGTCGTCAATCGAAAAACACGGTACACGGTAACGCAAGATTAAAAATTGAAACTCGACAAACGCCAGGCACATGAAATCCAGTCACACGCCAAGTTTGATTTGATTTCATAAAAAACTCTGCGATTGGTGGCATTTTGAATTTTCATGATGCTACGCGGGCGTGCAAGATAGGCTTTTCTAGAAAAATGAAAGTTTATGAAAGTTTTTCAACCTAATTTATGATATTAATGCTAATTTATATTAACATAATGTGTCTTGTTCGGGAAATTTAAAAGCACTAGTAAAAGCCGGTTTATTGGGCTTTCCGAAAATGTATAGCTTTCGCAACAGTTATGGTTATTTCCAGAGATATAATTTAATAGAACAAAGAGGTGGTTAATTTTGGATGTTTTTCAGCCTGACAGGAAAGAGTTAAATAAAGATACAACATGTACATATGAAGATAACGTGTATGACGAATGATTTGCTAATATCCGTACTATATAGTTCAGGTCGGTGAGTCAACTGTTGACTTGATGTAATATATCAAACGCATGATCACATATCCAAACAGATGTTTGTGTTGAAAGGTGTATATTTCGTCTCAGACAAACCCGCATTTTAGGAGAAAATTGATAAGAAAGTTTATCTATTACATAATAAAACGTGTTGTGCTGCGTAGGCAGTGTAGAAATACAAATCAAATATCTAAAAAGATTGGTGTACTGCCGACACAGCGTATGTAAGTAGTCTAACGTTTCGAGCGAAGGCCCTTCGTCAGAGAGTGAAATGTAAACTGAAATAATAACTGAGCGAGCCACTTTTATAGAATACAGTTAAAGTAATCGCGTAAGAATAAAGTAATCAGGTGCGAGAAACAATAACAAATAATAATTAGATGTAAAAATAGGAAAGTCATATATATCATAAATAGGAAAATAGGAAAGTCTCACTCAGTCAATTATTATTGCACTTTACGTTTCACTCTCTGACGAAGGGCCTTTCGCTCGAAACGT
The DNA here is from genome assembly GCA_035772405.1 of Chrysogorgia sp. JL179-B06. Lineage (NCBI taxonomy): Eukaryota > Metazoa > Cnidaria > Anthozoa > Scleralcyonacea > Chrysogorgiidae > Chrysogorgia > Chrysogorgia sp. JL179-B06. The sequence continues at coordinate 2,414,116 of JAYKKM010000478.1, read as the reverse complement.
TAGACTACTTACACGCTATTTCGGCAGTACACCAACCTTTTTAGATATTTGATTTGTATTAATTTATACTGTCAACATGCAAACAGTCTCATGGCTCATGCTACTGATTAGTGATTCCCTTCGTTTTATCGTTAGGAATTATTAACGAGTTTGAGAATCTGTGATGGAGTCAACGGAGCGAAAGCTTATAGCTGGCTCATGCTAAGTTCTCAAAAGAACTGGATATAATATGAAAAAGAGAAATAAGAGAACTTCAATGTGTTGAAAAATACTTAAGTAAGAGGACTTACGTATATTCATGAACGACGTTTCGGACGATGTGTCGTTCCAAAACGTCGTCCATGAATATACGTAAGTACTCTTACTTAATTTAGTTCAGAAGATATCGCAACTAGTTGAAGTTGGAGAGTTTGTCCAATCATTATGGTTCTCAAATATGACGTCACTGAGTGATTCTATCTCGTATTATGCCTAAGAAGCTCCTCTACTTTCCTGCACGAGGAACTAAATTGTTTATTTCGACTAATTTTCGTCCAAAGAACATTCACAACAGCTATCACTATGTGATCGCCATCAAAACAACTCCACTGCCGATAAAGAATCACTCAATAACGTCGTATTTTCAAAACAAATATGGCGTCAAAATCCTCAAATTTTCAACTTCAACTGGCCATATCTTCTTAACTAAATTGATAGGAATGCTGAAACTTTGGAAATAAATGCAAGTAAGATCTTTTATGTGAACTACATTTGTGTTTTGGTTAAATAAAGAAATACTAACTAAACTAAACTAATCCTACTAAACCGAACATTTCAATGATGTATTATTATTCTGTATCCGCGGATATCTTTCTGTTGAATAGAACAGCAACTAACATCGGGTGCATGCAAGCTATTCTCCACTCATACAGTTGATTTAGTGACGTCATATAGACAAATCGTCGGAATGAATGTTCGTAAAGTATATAGATAAATCAAGAAGATGGCACCGTGTGGTTGGCACCATTAATTGAACTACACGCCAGAAGAGTAATGAGTTATTCTTCATCTTCCAATATTCTCAGGAGTGCTAGTGGCGATGTTTTGATTACTTGGTCTTTTTCTCTTTTTGATTACTTGGATTGTTTATATGTTGTTTTAATGTTTTTAGTGGCGCAGCGCTGCTACTGAGCCTACTCCAGTCACTCAGACGGAAATTCAAAATAGTATACTGTATACATATGCCATAAATTTTAACTATACTTTGAGATGCTGCACTCAGTTGACGTATTATTCATTATTTTGATTCAATCATAACTGGGTCATGGGTGGAGAAACCTGTTTATAGTATACAGTCGTCAAGTTCACAGAGTAGCCATACACTGACTGTAGGGAGGGAGATACATCGATAAAACCGACAAAACAATTGCCCCTTTTTCAACATTTTTTAGTCGTTTGTTTGTAACATCTGTCCTCCACACAACGCCCGGAAAACCCATAATGGCGTGGAAACGATCGTTTCCGTCGGCATTATTATGACATTAATGGCGTAGCCTCATAAAAATAAGACAACTGCACCCATTAATCCCATGATAATGCTTTTAAAAATGTTTTCCTTAAAATAATCTCTTGGCTCGTGACTTCGTTGCTAATAAAGTTCCTATTTCAAGTTTAGTACTTTTTATATTTTGAATTTTGACATTATAAACACGCACCTTGATTTAGATTGTGGTTTAGATTCTGCATTCTATTTATTTGATCGTCATGCTATAGAAAATGTCTAGCATTGTTCTGCTGGCATGCCTGATCCTGAATATTGAGCCCCCAACCTCGTACGCACTGCTCCTGTGTATGTTCCGAGGCAGCATTTCACTTCTGATAAGAACTCCTGGTATATTTATATTTTATAATCTTTGATACTTTCTGAGAGAAGTTCCTTAATATTATCATCAGCTAAACTCTTCATGCCCATTTTCGCCCCTAAAGTTGGTTTTCTATGCACACAGGAAGTGACATCAATCCAGAGACACGTAAAGACATTGCACAGAGTGATTCAACAGTGAATTACGAAGAACGTTTTTGAATTGAGTGCAGGTTTGGACTGGGCCCAATTTAGGGGCCTTGCCATTTCAGCCGGGAAGGGGCCCCGATATTTGCAATTTGAGAACCGGACAAGAAATAAGAAATCAGAAAGAAAATTATTTCGGAACATTTTCAATATTTAGAAGTCATAACATTTCAGAACATAAGAAGCTGTTCCATAATTCCATTTCCGAGGACTTTGACGCAAGTTTTTGATACACATGACAGCCACGTTATCAACAACCTTCAGTAAATCAACTTCTACAGAACAAATCTTACTGCTTCCAAATGGTGTTGACTAAGCAGAGATCTTAGTCGATTCTTGATGAAGCGCAACTTTGTTCTCTCGCAGAACTTAACTGTGCATAGACATTGGGTGTGTGACATTATGGAGGCCATTTTTGATGTCTCCGAGGGGCCCATATGGCATGCCATGGCACAATGGCACATAGGCCAGTCAAAGCCTGATTGAGTGATAATTTTCTCAGATCACAACAGAAATCCGAAGGAAACGCCTTCAGTGAGGGATTTTACAGAACATGTATTATGATCGTTCGTACATGATACGAGCTACAAGAATATGGAACAAGCTGCCCCAAGAAATAACTCGAACCACTTCTTTATCCACTTTCAAAATCAAACTAAATAAATATTACCACTGTGCCATACTCTCTCTACATACAACCCTGAAGACCAGCGTACATGGAAGTGTAACTCTGTCCGTATGCTCTTTGTGTATCTTCTACGACTACGTGTTGCTTTTAGACATCTTCTAACTAACGATAAGTTAATCTCTGTATTTTTTGTATTATATATATATATTTTTTTTTTTTCAGTAATATATGTTAAAACGGATCTGCAGTAATTGGCAATTGCTATGGCGGCTTTCCTAGCCTTGTAACTAATTTTAGAATTGTTGACTATATTGTATTGTCATTTTTTTATACACTTGCTTTATAAAAAGTCTATTATTGGCTTAAATACTGTCTATTGGCTTAAAAACGGTCTATTATTGGATTATACATACTGTACAAGATTCTATTTCACAACATTAACACGAATTCGCAGATCATTTTAATCTCAAGTTTTCAGTGCTAGTTCAAACCCCCGGCAGTTAACGATTTTTCATTTGAATATTAGTAGCGGCCGTCCATCCAAGCCTAAAATGGTAATTTATATGAACCATTAAGTTCTACTTCCGTTTTTGGCGTCGCCACCGCGGCCTGACAGGATAGGAGTGAGAAATAAAAAATACCTACGCACGAAATGCTGGTAAACACGAACATACGACCGTAAGAGCATGCCAGGATTGTCGGCAGGAAAAAACAAAGTCTCTTTGCAACTTATTTTTCTTTAAATTGTGTTTGTTTTACCCCTGTTCGCAGTAAATTGATTTGTTCCTGTGTTGTATTGCTGTGGTTATAATTTGTTTGACAAGTGTCAAGCAGCTGTAAGCACATTTAACTCAAAACCTATTGTTCTGGGTTTTTCAACTAATGACACTTGTCTTTTTCAGCTTAATGAACTCGGTTTTGAAAGACAGTTGTCAGAACCATGCAGATGACTTGAGAGATCTTACGGAGCGTTCATTATTTATGACAGGGGGTTGGTACCGAAGAGAAACAAGTTGAAACAAATAAAAAAAGTTTTTCTCAACCTTTCAAACACTGAATTTTTCTTCTACCCAACCATCACTAGATGATGCAACCATATATATATATATATATTGATTACTCCTAGTATATATATATATATATATATATATGTATATATATATATATATATATATATATATATATATATATATATATATATATATATATATATATATATATATATATATATATATATATATATATATATATATATATATATATATATATATATATATATATATATATATTATATATATATATATATATATATATATATATATATATATATATATATATATATATATATATATATATATATATATATATATATATATATATATACTAGGAGTAATCAAAGATCATGTAATTGCGTTCGACGCATGTGGACCAGTAAATGGCGAATGAAGATTGGTAATCATGCTGTAACGAATTATGAAAATAAATAAAGCTAATAAATATATAACAGCGTCTTAATTGAAGGAGACACTGTAACTTCAATGTTTTTGACAACGGTGACATTCTGAGTGATTTCCGTACGTTGTTTTAATATTAGGAGAGTGTATTTCCCGTTCGTTTGGGAGTCGATTTGAAAGTTGACCGCCAGATACCTGTAAATCGCTCAATTCAGAAATATTACAATCGTGAAGTTCGATTTGGCAAAAGTTTCGCTTGAATGGAAAATTTATTACTTCGCCAGGCTTGCTCGTTTCGAGTAAATGTTGTTCGAATTAGATGTATGGTGTTCAAATGAACAGATTGAATTTTGACATTATAAACGCGCCATATATATATATATTATATATATAGATATGTTATACGCCCTTTGCTTACTGTCTCGTCCTTGATTTTATCATAACCTTTAGATATTTATCTGATATTTATAGTATTAAATATTGGTTCATATGGTATGAGATGATTTACATTTGTGTTACTATTTATAACCATGAAAATATGTCTATCTAAAATATTATTTAACAAGAGGTTTTACCTGACAATGTCTTTGAACAAGCAATCTCTATGTTTTATATTATTCATATTATTATAACATTAAACACTGATTTGTTTTATTTCTTTTGTTTTAAAATTTGTTACCCGATATTTATAATGCAACAAACAAATTTTGTTTACGCCAAAGATTTGGCTTACCCAACCCATTTCTCTGCGCCTTAACCGTGGTATTAAATACGAAGCCGTCAAGCCAAAGTGTTGGGATTAATTCGCCAAGAATTTAATTTAATTTTCCGCCCTTTGATTCCTTCTAAATATAACATGTGTGGAATTTTAATAGATAAGGCCAGCTTGTCATAGCCAAATATATTGTATAAAACAGTACACCATGGTTAATCAGAACTAAATTGACAAGAATTACTTGACCCATCCACTTATGGTTCAAGTGTTGCCTTTGAAAGTTTGAAACTCGCTCCCCATGTCTTTTGAATTTAGTCCTTGAGTAACCATGATGCACTGTTTCGACAAAACGTCCATTTGTAAGCAGTGTAGTGGCTGGCGGGGCAGACGGCACCACCTACAACAAGTTCTTATCGGCAAATGGTAAGGCCGTGTGGACTGGTGTGGACAGACTTTTTACAATTGTTCCGAAGGTGTTTATGTTCACCGTATTAATATATCTATACACAACAGAGCTTTGGTAATCTGTGGTCGGTCATTACATGAAAGAAAGCCATTTATTTCTGTGGTTTTCCAGTTTATAAATGAATCTGCATGGGTGTTTTCGAGGGTGTTTTAGGAGGCGGTTGACTTTGTGGAACGAAACAAATCCATAAATTCACCCAAAAAATCAATCGCCTCCTAAAACACACATGCACCGAACTCCCACAAAATACCAAATTGCTCTGTTGTATATAAATTGTTTTTGTCCTGGTTGTCTTAAATCTATGTGTTTCCAATACTTGTTCTTTATCAATGGTTTGAAATATATGATGGGACTGTTGGAAAGCTCGGCCATTTTTTACTGTATATTATAATTAACATGAAAAGTTAAATGAGTTGAAAAGGAGTTGAAAGATTTCTGTCCAATTTGTTCCGGGCATTTGAAGGGATGTTCCTTGGAACAGATACGCCAAAAAGTAACGCGGAAGACGTTCTTAACACATTACAAGACATCAGAGAAATATCTGCCGTAAGTATTTAGCGTCATGATTACCATGGTGATCATCATTGCCATCGCAATCACCATTATCACCATGGTTATCATCATCATCACCATCATTATCATCATCACCATAATCACCACAATCATCACCATCATCATCCTCATCATCACCACATCATCATCACCACATCATCATCACCATCATCACCATCATCACCACCATCATCACCACCATCATCATCACCATCATCACCACCATCATCATCGCCATCATCATCACCATCATCGCCATCATCATCACCATCCTCATCATCACCATCATCATCACCATCATCACCATCATCATCATGACCATCATCATCATCATCACCATCATCACCACCATCATCATGACCATCATCATCATCATCACCATCATCACCACCATCATCATCACCACCATCATCATCATGACCATCATCATCATCACCATCATCATCACCCTCATCACCATCATCACCATCATCATCATCACCACCATCATTATCTCATCACCACCATCATCTCATTATCATCACCATCACCATCATCACCTCATCATCGCCATCATCATCATCATCATCACCATCATCATCACCATCATCATCACCATCACCATCACCATCACCATCATCACCATCATCCTCACCACCATCATCACCATCATCATCACCATCATCATCACCATCATCATCACCACCATTGACATCATCTCATCATCACCACCATCATCATCACCACCATCATCATCTCATTATCATCACCATCATCACCACAACCACCATCATTACCACCATCATTATTACCATCAGCACCATCATTACCATCAGCACCATCATTATCATCACCATCATCACCACCATAATCATCACCATTGACACCATCATCACCATTGCTATTGACAAAATTTGCTTTTTTTTCTCAGGCATTTCATGACATTTTAAATAACAACGAAATCAGTCACCTTAGAGAAAGCCAACAGTCATGCAGAAATTGTTCTGGGACAATTAAAACACATCAAAAACACAAAGATATTCTGTATGTGACAAGTGAGACATTTACCACAGCATGGTATCACACTGTACTACATTAGTAAACACACCTGAAGAATCAAAATCTACAAGCAAGACCTTTCTGGTACAAAAGCAACTAGCAAGATCTATGCTTTTCAAGAAAGATAAAAGTGAACAACATTTTGATAAATCAAACAAGAAGTCAAATATTTTATTTAGTTAAATAATAAAGAATATTTAAATAATAAATAATATTTTATTTAGTTTAATAATTTATTTATTTAAACAACAGATGGTGAAAATATAGATCTGGAATCCAAATTTTAACAAAAATAGAAGTACCAAATATTTTTGGGATTGAGTGCAGAATTATAAAACACAATGTTTTGAAGTAGAGCTGTCTGTTTTGTTTGATTGCTCTGAGCTCGGAATTGCCACTTTTAGCTGTTTCTGACAGTACATTTTCCTCTATAATAATATAAACCATGTTTACCAACTATCTCAGTGATTCTATACTATACTATCGATCGTTTATGTAAATCAAGACGAACTTTATCAACATATCAAGACACAATATGGTCATGATTTTCCTTTGTGTTTTCCTCATGAATTATTTCATTAATAATTAAAATACATTTTGAAACCTTCTCCGAAGTAAATGTCTGGTCCAGGACTTAATCCCTATTGTTTGGTAGGTAATTCCCCATTAAAACTTCTTTCATAAAAACGTCTAGAAACTAACTGCATCTATTTTAAAGACTGATTGAGGAATTCTGAAGCCTGAAGGGAAGCGAGGTGTAAAGGGGAAATAAAATTAGTGTGTTATATGGCTTACCTTTAAATTTGTACCTCAATTGTCGAGCGCCTGTTGACAGACTGGCTATTCAGTTATCTTCTTTTTTTACTGAAACATCAATTCGTACACTCCCCGACACCGCATTCTCCCATGGAAATACATAATCTCTTGCCGAATTCACTTTTGTTTATCTTCAAAGTCATTTAAAGGGACAACTGTGGATAACTGTCCATGTATACTGTAGGCTCATGCCCGTAGCCGGACCCCCGGATTGTAGACCCCTCTAGGCGTTGTTTAGGCATTGTATACAACACACTTTCATATTTTCTCTTTTCTAAAAAGGATCTTTTGTCTGAAGTATAAGGCCAAGTAAAAAAATTATACTAGTTTATCGTCCCCGCACGCATACCTTTCTCCTGCGCATCAATTTTATTATTTTATTTGCATCGAAAATCTGTCTTGTTTTCGGGGCCTTTTGCGCCACCTTTCGACCCTTCCGGTATCTTTCGGTACCTTTCGGCACTTTTAGGTACCTTTCGGAACTTTTCTGGTTTTACACGCCACAATTTGTTTTGGTCCATCTTGTATCGAAGCAGTTGCAGAGAAATCCATTCGATTCTGTCATGGTTTTTGTTTGTGCTTGTAATACAAAGTTAAATAGATTTAATATAGGTGTTAAAATTAGGTTTTGGTACGTGTGGCCATTTCGGAGAAGCCATCTTGGAAAAAAGTGCCCACATTCTTCTTTTTTTATAGTTAGGACGAGGTATTGCACGCATTTAAAAACTTTAAAAAAAATTAATAAGGCGCTTTGTAAAGGCACTTCTTTAATCATAGTCAATCGAGATATGGTCTGGAAACTCAGCTAAAGTCTTTGTTCTATCTTTTCGTCTTTATGCAATTTTGTGCACGGATAATGAAGCAATCATCCAATAGAATTGTTTGGGTTTGATCGCTCAACTGTGTTGTTTAAATATTAACAAACCTAAAACAAAGGCTGTGCACGGTGTAAGGTACGGTTCAACATCAAAACGTATAGCTCATTATAGTCGCTTTGAAGTTTGCCGAGTTTCCAGACCATATCTCGATTGACTATGATCAACATTAGCAGAGGAAAAACAGTGGGGAAATACATCAAGAGAAACCAGGTTCTTTCATAGATTTGTTACTCGCCATCTCTGTCTATCCTGGGCCTCTCAACTTCTCAAATTTTCTTCCTGCCCTGAGATCATAAACCTCAGAAAGGGCCACAGATAAAGATTATATAAAAAGACCAAACAACACGGCATGTTGTAAAACATGGACTGGACTGTACTGGACTGGACTGGACTGATAAAATATGGACTGATAAAACATGGACTGATGAAACATGGACTGATAAAACATGAACTGATAAAACATGGACTGATGAAACATGGACTGATAAAACATGGACTGGTAAAACATGGACTGATAAAACATGGACTGGTAAAACATGGACTGATAAAACATGGACTGGTAAAACATGGAGGGTTAGGATCTTTGTTGTTTTGGGGTTAGCGATTATTTGTTAATGTAGACATCATACATTCACAGCTACACGTTACATGTTTTATCAGTCCATGTTTTATCAGTCCAGTCCATGTTTTACAACATGTCAAACAACACGAGATAGGCTTTAATGTTGCACTCAAATACTAGAAAAAAATGTTCACGTAATCATTTCATGAATTATTTAATTAAATTTTCTGCTACAAGGCAAAGTCTCGTAGTTTTGTCTCTTACTAAATTCAATGTCGTACAAATGCGCTGTCACAAGCGCCTTGTGTTTCGCGATATATATATGCTTTTCACTCATTTTCTTACGAATTATTTGAACTACTACAAATTAATAAATTTCATATACAACGTACCACCTAGTTATACGAAGGTACTTTATGAGCTTTTGCCGTCGAAAAATCGGCACGTCCCATGATAAAATTTCATGATTTGGAGGCTTATTACATTACATGGAGAGTTTTAATGTCAGACCTGTTGAAGGGGATGAAATTTTTTCGCGATTACATTGGGAAAGTCTGTCCGGGGTTAAAATCTCGCGGGTAAATCTCGCGCGAAACTGGATATGAAAAATGTTTGGCAAGATGTGCTCGTAAGATGGGAGTCTACCACTGATCTCTAAATAGACGGGATCGAGTAACTATTGTTCAGAAAATGAAGCCGGAAGTAGCTCGTGGCGGCCATCTTGTTGGGACCACGTTATATAGTTTTACTATAGGCGACAGCGACTATCTGTCTCTGATCGTTTAAAGATTCTAAAATGAATCAGTTGTCCAACGTTTTCCCGTAATATGGAACACAAACTACGGTTCCATAACAGTAACTATGAAGCCGGAATTGGCGAGTGGCGGCCATATTGGAGTGCCACGGTGGTCATTCCAATATGGCCGCCGAAAAATATTCCCGGCTTCATAGTTACTGTAATGGAGCCGTAATTTGTGTTCTACATTACGGGAAAAACTTGGACACAACTGATTCATTTTAGCATCTTAAAAGATCAGAGTTATAATCTCTGTCGCCTACAGTAAAACTATATAACGTGGTCCATTCAAGATGGCCGTCGCTACATCCAAACCATCCGTCGCTCGATCCCGTCAGAAATTTCGTCCCATCTAACAGGGCTGAAATTTCATTCTTGAGATATGAAGATTTGTTTGATATGTAGATATCACACTGCATACGTCAGACTGTATAATGAATGTACTGCAAATCCTGTATATATAACTGTGCATGCGCGTGAGTGTATCAAATAACACTAAGCATGTGAAGTTTAGAGTGATTTGATAATCCCAAAGATATGCAGGCTTTTTCAATAAGTCATTATGCAGTGTGATGTATGCAGACGTGTGTTATTTACATATCAAACAAATCTTCATATCTCAAGAACAAAAATTAAAGTTAGTAAATATAAGTTTGTTTTTCAGGAGTTGTTTCACATAAAATAGTTTATTTCAAGCAGAATTTTTCAATTCATAAACACTATAATTGAAAAACTATGGAAAACTAGGAAAATCAAGGATATATAAAAAGTAGGAAAGTACAAAAAAAGTAGGATAAGTTAGGAGTTGCATTGCCAGAAAGCCTGCATGATAAAATTCCACATACAGTCAACACCAAGCTAATAAGAACCTTCCACCTACAAGAACCTCAGGCTGAAATTTCGAATTTTGGGGCCCCTAAATACGAACCTGATGTTTAAAATAGGAAGAGATGTTTAACGTGCTTATGAAACGAAAATTAAGTTTGTCTCATTTAAATGAACTCCAAAAATGACGAGGAATGGTAATTTAGAGCTCTTTCATATCTCACGTCGTTCTTGAGATATTTAGACTTATGTGATATGCAAATGATAACCTATGACGTAAAGAGCTTTACACAATCAAGAAATTAGAAATAGTAAATTAATTTGACATCACTATTTCGATGTGATAATGTTAAGTTTCACGAAGTGTCGTAATGTGCAAAGTTTCCAGTGATTTCGTAGGAATAATTTCAAAGATATACATGATTTTCTAAATACGTGTAAAGCTCTTGACGTATTTCATTAAAGTGCCTATAATGTCTGTGGGGATTTAACATATTTGTAATCTATGGATTCTCCTGAGATAAATTGTAATATATCTTGTCAGCTGAAAATCTCATCTTCATACACTTTTTTGCTGTTAAAGTTGACGGAAATGACGTCAAATCGGGCATCTGTAAAGAGGTTTTCATGTAGACAGATTCCCGATTTGACGTTATGAAGATGACATTTTCAGCTGACAAGATATATTACAATTTATTTCAGGATAATCCATAGATTGCAAATATGTTAAATCCCCACAGACGTTATAGGCACTTTAAGTCTAAATATCTCAAGAACGACGTGAGATATGAAAGAGCTCTAAATTACCATTCCTCTTCATTTTAGGAGTTTCATAGGCATGTTTAAGTAATACAAATCAGGACTTACAATAGAAGTGATATTTGAAAATGTTGACAAAATTACACGAGCTATTAGGCAAGTGCAATTTGGCACAGATTTCAAATATCACAAGTAATGTAAATCCTTAATTGCACGAGCAAAATCATGATTACTTCTTCGTTACATGTATGACAAAATTACGTTTGGCAAACCCTCCCCTCCCCCCTGCTACTATCTCCGCTCCCGTGGGAGAGTGGGAGCGGATATAAGGCCCTGGGAACGAGGTTGAGTAGCACTAATAGTATTATGAATATTTTGCCAAACACAAGTGTGATTTTTAATTAATTCTTCGAGAACAAATGCCATTTACTATTAATAAAATTCCAATCAATTTTATACATACATACATATACGAAAGTTTACTGCGAAAGCAAAAAATCTATTTTTCATTACCACATGTGGAATTTTTCACACCCGATGTGTTATTTTTCATAACACATGTGGAATTTTTAATACCACATGTGGATGTGTCATATTTCATACCACATGTGGCACTAATTTTCCCAAATATCCGTGGTAGATAAAAATCTAAGTTTAATACTGATGTCATTAATGGAGTAAATAAAATTGATTAAAATTTCATTAAGAAAATAATTGCACTTCTCTAGACCAATCAGAATGCAGTAATTTTGTCATGCATATAATGAATGTATCGGTCAAATCCAACCATGCTCATCCCCCCTACAAAACGTGTTGTTGTTCGAGTGACATACCTAGGAGGTCAAGGGTCAACACCTGCCTTGTAAACAGTATATATAATAATTTGATATTTGAAAACACTTAAAATTGCTGTTATTGCTTTCATGTTTCCGGTGGGGAATTAGCGGCATTTTTGAAAAAAATGTCAAATGCCCGGGGGTTGACCCTGGAGGGTTGAGCACGCTTGGATTTGACTGATACGTCAAATAGAAGGTAAAAACACATGACTATAGGCATAGCTACAAGTTCACGACCCTATCCCGCCATTCCGACTGATCATCGGAGTCCGAGAGATCGTCTCCACCATTCCTGTCCGTCATGGAATTGATGCTAGCGCTGGAATTCGAATGTCTCTTCACACGGAAGTTTCTGTGTTGAAATGTCGGCGTACCGCTACCAGGAACATGAAGTAGGCCATCATCTTCGCATTCATCTTTTTTCGCGCAGTACTCGTGCTCCTTTTTCATATCGGGTACAGTGAAGTGCACCGTTAACTGGTGAAAAAATGAATTATACTGAGGAAATGAATTTTACTACAGACAGACAGACAGACAGACAGACAGACAGACAGACAGACAGACAGACAGACAGACAGACAGACAGACAGACAGACAGACAGACAGACAGACAGACAGACAGACAGACAGACAGACAGACAGACAGACAGACAGACAGACAGACAGACAGACAGACAGACAGACAGACAGACACCATTATACAGGTGGAGCCACCACTGTTCTGTTCTACAAGGAATCCGCCAAAATCGACAACGATGACGAACAGCTCTCCTTCGAACGTGTCTCATCTGAGCTAAAGCAGCATTGTACTGGCTCGCTGCATAAATTGCTAACTGTTGTTGATGACATTTTTGAAACAACAAAAAGCCAAGCAATAGACCACAGCATTTAAATGCGGCGACAAAAGGACCAAGAGACGAAAGAATGAAACTTGCTACCAAAACTCTTCGTTTGTTCGCCATTTTCAATTTGGAACAAGCGCGAACAGGAAAACCAAAGCGAGTATCAATGTTTTGTGTTATTATAAAAATACATATAAAAATTAACATTTCAGTGCTCCTTCTTTAACTGCTTTTGAGTTGAAATAGAAATCATTTTCTGTGTTTTGCATGCAGTTTTAGAAACACGAGTGGAAGAAGTTTGGGAGAATGCGAGAAATGTACCCAGACGGAAAATGTTTTCTATTTCTTGAATATAAGACTCATGGCAGACATTTAACGCCATTTTCCCACTGATCTGTAAATAAAGACTGGATTGAGCAACTATTGTTTAAATGCTGCGAAAAAATGAAGCCGGAAATATTTCGCGGCCGCCATCTTCAATGGACCGCGTTATATGTTTTACTATAGGCGACACAGACTATCTGTCTCTGATCTTTTAAGATGCTAAAATGAATCAGTTGTCAAAGTTTTCCCGTAATTTAGAACACAAACTACGGCTACATTACACTAACAATGAAGCCGGGATTAGCGCGTGGCGGCCATATTGGAGTAACCACTAACCACCGTGGTTACTCCAATATGGTCGCCACGCGCTAATTCTGGCTTCATAGTTACTATTATGGAGCCGTAGTTTGTGTTCTATATTATGGGAAAAACCTTGGACAACTGATTCATTTTATCATCTTAAAAGATCAGAGACAGATAGTCGCTGTCGCCTATAGTAAAACTATATAACGTGGTTATTCCATTGTAGTTTTTCCAGTCATGTAGAGATCAGCGGTTTTACACAACGTAGCGTAGGTACTTCATCTTATAGGAAACAAACACCCCCACATGACACACCTACTGACCAGTCTAAATCATGATAAATTGCATTTTCCCATACAATGTTTTGTAATGCAGATCTGAGCTTTATTTCGGTTCATTGCATAACTCTAGCGGTGGTCTTGATTATTGAAACGTTTCACACTTGTAGCATTTGTATATCTAGAGAAATTGTGTTTATGATAAGCGTTAGATTTTATGCAAATTAGTTTTCTGGACTTATTGGAAACACAATTTCTCCACTCAGGTAAACCTTGAGGGTATAAAACTTTTCAGCAAACAAGACCACCACTAGAGCTATGCAATGAACCACGATGAAGCGCCGATCTGCATTACAAACGTTTTTATGCGGAAAAATACAATTTCTCATGATTTAGACTATCGAGCCACCTTACGAAAATGAGACCTATTTAAGACTCTAAATACTCTAAATTTTCAGTAGACGCCGAATATATCAGCAGAACAATTTTAGGCTAACTTGGAAAAGTCTAGGTTTTTATAAGGGTGTTCACTGTACGAATGGATCCCTAGTTAAGCCTGGTTTCCATTTGGTCGCCAGGATCGCAACGGTGTCATAATGGTTGATGTAATAGAGTGTCCATCTATAATCGCCAATGAGTAAAGACTGCTTTGCACAGACAAAAGACAAGATAGATCGACACACTTTTACATCGACCACTATGACACCGTTGCGATCCTGGCGACCAAATGGAAACCAGGCTTTAGGATCAGGTTAGGATTAGGTTCAGTATAGATCCACTATATCCCTTATAAGATGAAGTACTTACCCAACGTAGCGTAAAGCCTCGTTTCCAACCATCACTAGAACTTTCTCGAAGCTCGCTCCGAGCATCGAGATCATAAATAAAACTAGAGCATGAAATATAATTTATATAAATATAAAATTGCCCTCCAATTTATCCAAGATGGCGGCGTTCAATTGGTTACCCGGGGTTGACTGAAATGAAGATTGGATGCCCCCTCTAGTTTTATTTATTATCTCTATTATTGTGCTGCCAACTGTGAACAATGTTGTGCTGCCAACTATGAATAATGTTGTACTGTCAACTGTGAACAATGTTGTGTTGCCAACTGTGAACAAATAATATTGTGCTGTCAACTATGAACAATGTTGTGCTTCCAACTATGAACAATGTTGTGCTGCCAACTGTGAACAATGATGTGCTGCCAATGTGAACAATGTTGTGCTGCCAACTGTGAACAATGTTGTGCTACCAACTGTGAACAATGTTGTACTGCCAACTGTGAACAATGTTGTGCTGCCAACTGTCGTGAACCTTGTCAACAAGGTTGTATGATAACAATTCTGAACAATGCTGAAACAATGCTGAACAACATTGTTGAAACAATGCTGAACAACATTGTTGAAACAATGCTGAACAACATTGTTGAAACAATGCTGAACATCATTGTTGAAACAATGATGAACAACATTGTTGATACAATACTCAACAACATTGTTGAAATAATGCTGAACAACATTGTTGAAACAATGCTGAACAACATTGCTGAAACAATGCTGAACAACATTGTTGAAACAATGCTGAACAACATTGTTGAAACAATGCTGAACATCATGTTGAAACAATGCCGAACAACATTGTTGAAACAATGCTGAATAACATTGTTGATACAATACTCAACAACATTGTTGAAATAATGCTGAACAACATTGTTGAAACAATGCTGAACAACATTGTTGAAACAATGCTGAACAACATTGTTAAAATAATACTGAACAACATTGTACGTTCAACAATATTGTTTAGCATAGAAGCGTTGTTACAGTATTGTGCAGCTAACATGCTGCAACAACTTCTGTGATTTTTCGCTGTGTAGGCGAGCTAATGCTGACGCACTCGCAACGAACTGTTAACAAGTTCTTACGATGACTGGAAAAGAGGCATAAGTCTACCCGTAACATACGTTAACGTTTAAATCAATAACTGAAGCAACAGTCAAACATAAGTTTAATTCCTGCCCGTATTTGCGTCGTTCGTCGTCGCCACCTCACTCCGACTCAGGGTCTGTGTCAGACAAGTCCTCATACGAACCCCCGTGACCTTCGTTGTTGTTTGAACTAAGAGAGGTTGGCATTCTGTTTTGATCAATTTTCAGAGCGCAGCCATGCGAATGCCGTTTCAGACTACCACCCTTGTCGGTGGACGAGAAACGACTCATTTCGTCATCGGTTCCCGACTCCCCGCCATCTTTATCGCTGGCAGGATTATGAAAAAGCACTTTCACCTGATGGACAGAGAGAGATAGAGAGAGGGAGTTTGGAACCAACTGTTAAGGATAGTAATTCCGGCTTCGCCAAGTACTAATTGTATGAGCTGGATAGTTGCTAGTGTAAGAACCAATCAGATTGCACACCATAGATTATGTATGCCTGGTGGGTGTCTATGTAACAAACAGACTACAAATTTACATTAACCAGGGTCTCTCTCTATCTCTCTCTTCACCCAGGAGAAGAGCATTCATAATTTTGAACATGCAAATGTCGTGCGAAATACCAATGTCTATCTTAACTACCTGGACTGAGACGCTGCGTATCTTCTTGGAACGTATCAGTAAACAGCAACAGTGCATGGAAAGGAACTGCGATCGTAAGCATACTACGCTCTCATCATCCCCGAAATCACCGCAATCAACCGCCTCGCCACCACTCAACACCATCAACACCATCACCTTCTCATCTTGACCATAACCATCATGTATGCCTGTACACCTATCACCATCATCACCATTATCATCAACATCACCACCATCATCACCATCACTACAATCACCACCACCATCATCAGCATCATCACCACCATAACAACCATCACCATCATCATCACCACCATTACCACCACCACAATCATCATCACCACCACCATCACCACCACCTTTCCCTGTCACAATTCACGTGCAAATTTCAACTGTGCAAACGTGAACTAAAACAGAGAATGCTCGCAAAATCTTCATGGGTATAATACCAAAACGAAAATGCTGTCATACGTTGTACGTTTTTTCCAAAGCGAAACTTGATAAAGCAATGACTATACGCAATAATGTTGCGAAAAATATTGCAGACATTTGTCACTCGCATTACCTAACTGCTTCTTCAATAATAACAATAATAACAACAAAAATAATACATACATACATACTTTATTGAACGTGGCCGAGTCGTAGGTATGTCAAATGCGCCGCAGGCAGGGGCGGATTAAGGACCCCTGGGGCAAATTTAGATTGTGGGGCCCCAAACATCTGAAAGTTAGCAGGTTACTCCCCGGTCTCTGCATGGGGCTGCGGTCAGGGAATATGCGCTCAAGTTTCAGTTTAGCAGCACACGTAGCACCTGATAAGTTATATGCCGCATCGTGCTCTTTTATTTTAAGCCTATTTATTTCTAAAATGTTCAAACAGTTCTTCTAAGAATTTATTTTTCTCACCCTTCGCTCCAACATTACGCCATTATTATATTTTGATAAATGTGTTTATAAATAAGCAGTTTAGATTTCAGAACGTTCTGAACTTATTACCAATCACCAGGGGTCAGTACGTTTTATAAAGCGATATTTAAATTTGTCATCACGATAAAGTCACTATTTTATTATAAATAAGATCGCAACAATATCTTTACCTTGAAGCTTGGAGAGAATATTTTACTCTTCTTGTCCTTGCTCGCTTTGTCTAGATCTTCTTTATGTACGTCGAAGTAGAACCTCGTTCCAACGTCTTCATGTTCCGTTCCCGTTTCCAATTTCTTCGTTTCCATGGAAGTCTCGCCTTCGCTTGCCTCCGGCGTTAGACCAGAAACGAAAAACGTGTTGAACCAAAACTGGAACATCAAGTCCTGACACAAGGAGCAAAGAGGTCTCGAAATTAGCGAGAGCAATGAGTCCGTATCTGATTGATAGGCAGGGGCGAGGGAAGGCCTTCTAAAAATTGCGAAGAACTGGACTGAATGTGCCCAGCTGTTGTGGTCTAGTGGTTACCACACTTGTCTATGAGCAGGAGACACAGGTTCAAATCCTTGGTCGGACCACCACTCAGGGTCTTAAAAATAATTGAGGAGAAAGTGCTGCCTTTGCAACAACACCAGCAAATGGTAAGACTTTCGGGTCTTCTTGGATAACAACCTTAAATCATAGGCCCTCAGAACCCCTATCAATTGGGCTTCTAGCCTGTTGGGGGTATTCTTTTCACCTAAAAAACTAAAACGATATCGTTTCCAAGTGTTTTTATTTGCAACGCGTTAAAAGTATCGCGTTAAAAGTATCGTTTTCACAGCAGTGTATGAGCTGGGAGACCCGGGTTTATATCCTTTGTTGGACCAACACTCAGGGTCTTAAATAATTGAGAAAGTGCTGCCTTTACAACAACACCAGCATATGGTTACTGTAAGTCTTTCGGGTCTTCTAGGAAAACGAAACGACCTTAAATCGTACATGTAGGCCCTCGGAATCCCTATCAGTTGGGTTTTCTGTTCACCTAAGAGTGATAAAACTGAATAGTCGAGCGCTTAAAACATGAGCCTCTGGCTCGGATAAATAGGGCAACCTTATCTTGCGTGAACGACTCCAAATAAATAATAAGTCATACTCGTGAAAGAGAAGGACGACTGTTTTACCTTTTTAAAAGCCCGATCCTTATTGTAAAATTGTATTTTGAGGTCTCCACAAACTGGCAGAGGTTGTGGCAACGTAAATGAAATACCTGTCGCTTCTTTCTTGGGATGCTACATGTAAAGTGGAGATGAAAAATTAGAAAAATATGCAACGGCAACGGTAAGATGTATATGAAGTCAACTCGGACGACCACTTCTTGGTTAAAATAAGATTTAAAAAATATATAAATAATAATTAAAAAAAAATAAAAATAAAAATAAATCATTGTAAGTCATTGCGACTGTGTGCTCTGACATGACGAGCCCAGATAGGCTCTTGTATACTCTATTGCATTTTGAACATGCAAGAGGATTTGCATGGAGTAACTGGTTATTGTAACACCCTGTTGGAGATGAGAATTTATTAAGAATAGGTATTAGTTTTCTTCCAATCGGTTTAGTTTTACAGAAATTTGGCTTTGTTTATCGTATTTTTGTAAATTGAAGGCCGCCATTTTTGTTCTGAGCATGCGGGCGAATGCGGTCGCTCCCACTAATTTTTGATGTCATTGAGTGATAGTGTGAATAGAAATCCTGCACAATAGACTAAGACCACGTTATTGTCATGTTATTGTGAAGGGTTTCTTTGTGTAGTGTTTCTATCACTCAATGACGTCAAAAATTACTGGGAGCAACCGCATTCGCCCGCAATCAGAACAAAAATGGCGGCTTTCAATTTACCAAAAATACGATAAAGCCAAATTTCTCTAAATCTAAAACCGAATAGAAGAAAACTAATACCCACTCTTATGTAAGGCGACAAAGTAACACTTTTGGGGTGGAGTGTCCCCCTTGTTACGCTGGGGACATGTTTTGGCGTCTCTGATGTCATAGGATCGAGATGTGTGGTTTTACTTTATGTTTTGGCGTTCCTGATGTCGCAGGAGATGTGTGGGTTTGCAATGTGGATGCGCTTATGAATTTTCAATCTAGCTCTCGACTTTTCAATCTAAACTCTGCCATGGCACCTCAATGCCTTCAAATTATCGGGCATCTCTTTTTAGTTTCTGATATTTTATGCAATTTGATGCTAACTCTTGGACACAATATATTGGATATAATCGTGTATATATCGATATACACATGTATATAGAGTAAACACATGTATTTATTATAATCTGATTGGTTCTTATACTAGCAAGATATCAGCTCATATAAATCAGTAACACAAAAAAATGGCGGAACGTTTTGCTTAAGTAAATGAACAAGAAATCAGGTATTTTGCTTGAAACAACACGAAAAATTACCTAAAACTCCAAGAGTGTCAATATTATAAAATAATTATACCATTCTCTCTCGTAATACATAATACCACTCTCTACCATGGTTGTCTCAATTTCTTTTGTCTTTTCAGGTTGAATTAATAACTTAATTACCTCATTTGGATTAATTTATACAATCTAGAGGTCGTATTAGAACTAATACAACCTTGAATGACGTCATGAGAGGTAGTATTAGCTTCTTCTCACCTGCAGGCATGCAAAGACATGAAATTTCGACAACCATGGTATTACAAAGTAATACCATGGTAGTGAGGTGTATTAGCTGTTAAACCGCCCGCTTGATTCGGGTCATTAAGTAAAATTTTATTTTACTTAATAATAATTTTACTTAATTAATTTTACTTAATGACCGAGCGGCCGGTTTAACAGCTAATACACCTCACTACCTCGAAATCCTTTGTTTCACGAGGGACGATTAATCTCTAAATAACCTGATCAATCACCTGCATAAAACATTAGGTACGATTAGTAACTAATCATACCTAATGTTTATGCAAAAGACCTGTTTTATTTAACTCAAATTGCACTACCAGTACCAAACACGCTACTCATCCAGCTTATATATATGCTAAACTATACTCTAAAACATTTCAATAGAATAACTAACAAGACATGAAGTGACAATTATCGAATCCCCAATAACCATTAATAGCAACTCACAAAGTTTTATTCCATTTGAACTTGTTGAATCGGCTAAAAGCGTCCCTATTGTCTCGGTAGCCATAATATTACAAAGTGATAGCATGGCATTACGGTTGATTAGTGATTAAATGTCCCTCAAGCCTCAAAAGGTTTAGTAAACCTCCCTCAGCTTTCGGGTACATTTAATCACTAATCAACCTCAATGCCATGCTATTACTTATAATAATAAAACGCTTAGCCTTGTTCGTGTGTCTGGCCAGCATTGAAGTTAGTTTTACTGCGCCTACCTCGTGTGGTTTTGACGAGTATATGATTACTTTTGACTGCCATACGTAAAAGAAGGGAGCTAGAAGTGAAGAGCAACAATACTGGTGTTAAAAAAACACATCACAATGAAGAAAGAAACAATGAGAACCATCTTACCATAAATTCTACTTGAGATCAAGTAACGCAAGACAAAAAAGAAACGCGATTTGTCGATAAACCAATTACGAAGAAAAACAACAAACAAGCAAACGTCTGACATATAGCTTGTCTTGCAGTAGCGTACTAGCCACAACAACACAGAACAAACAAAAGAGAAGAAGTGCCTATCTCACGTTTGGGGATTTTACATACCGTATTTCCTCTAATAAACGCCCTTGGCGTTTATTAAATGTTGAAACAATTTGATGCGGCGTTTATTAGAGAGGGCGTTTATTAGA
This sequence comes from Chrysogorgia sp. JL179-B06, assembly GCA_035772405.1. Classification (NCBI taxonomy): domain Eukaryota; kingdom Metazoa; phylum Cnidaria; class Anthozoa; order Scleralcyonacea; family Chrysogorgiidae; genus Chrysogorgia; species Chrysogorgia sp. JL179-B06. The sequence continues at coordinate 2,392,668 of JAYKKM010000478.1, read as the reverse complement.
GGGAGGCGTTTATTAGAGAGGGCGTTTATTAGAGGGAGGCGTTTATTAGAGGGAGGCGTTTATTAAAGGGAGGCGTTTATTAAATTTTGAAACAATTTGATGCGGCGTTTATTAGAGGGAGGCGTTTATTAGAGGGAGGCGTTTATTAGAGGGAGGCGTTTATTAGAGGGAGGCGTTTATTAGAGGGAGGCGTTTATTAGAGGGAGGCGATTATTAGAGGAGGCGTTTATTAGAGGGAGGCATTTATTAGAGGGAGGCATTTATTAGAGGGAGGCGTTTATTAGAGGGGGCGTTTATTAGAGGGAGGCGTTTATTAGAGGGAGGCGTTTATTAGAGGGAGGCGTTTATTAGAGGGAGGCGTTTATTAGAGGGAGGCGTTTGTTAGAGGGAGGCGTTTATTAGAGGGAGGGGTTTATTAGATGGAGGAGTTTATTAGAGGGAGGCGTTTATTAGAGGGAGGCGTTTATTAGAGGGAGGGGTTTATTAGAGGGAGGGGTTTATTAGATGGAGGAGTTTATTAGAGGGAGGCGTTTATTAGAGGGAGGCGTTTATTAGAGGGAGGCGTTTATTAGAGGGAGGCGTTTATTAGAGGGAGGTGTTTACTAGAGGGAGGCGTTTATTAGAGGGAGGCGTTTATTAGAGGGAGGCGTTTATTAGAGGAAGGCGTTTATTAGAGGGAGGCGTTTATTAGAGGGAGGCGTTTATTAGAGGGAGGCGTTTATTAGAGGGAGGCGTTTATTAGAGGGAGGCGTTTATTAGAGGAAGGCGTTTATTAGAGGGAGGCGTTTATTAGAGGGAGGCGTTTATTAGAGGGAGGCGTTTATTAGAGGGAGGCGTTTATTGGAGGGAGGCGTTTATAAGAGGGAGGTGTTTATTAAACAATAGGTTATTGGCTGAGCGCGAGGTCCATATAAGAAGGATATTGGTCGAGACTCGTCGAGTTCTTTTTTTTTGTTTTTACTTTTATTATTATTTTACTTTATTTAACTTTAACAATGGCTAGTATAAACTGAGTAAAAAGATTCCTTGTTTGGTTCCACATAAAGATAAATAAATCTGTCAATTTATAGCATCCTTTTTCTTGCACTTTCTATATTTTTCTAACAAACGCCGCTCTGATGTGTGCGGCGATTTATTAGAGGGAGGCGTTTATTAGAGGGAGGCGTTTATTGGCATTCTTGTATGAAAAGGGGAGGCGTTTATTAGAGGAAATATGGTATTCGTAATATTTGGGTCTTCCTGAGCAAAATCATATTGTATATTGTCAGCCGAAAATTTCATCTTCATGGAGTTTTTCGCTGTCAAGTTACCGGATGTGATGTCAAAAGGCATTCCAAACCAGTTTTCTTTTGTTACTTGCCACAAAAATGCCTCTTGCAATGGTCATGTTAAAATCATGTGAAAGTGTTTGTTATTGGTTGGAGAAAGGACACGTGACGGCGAAGGACTCATAACACGTGACGATGAAGGACTACACTAATTAAATCGTTGTTATTGGATGACTGCTTCATGATCCATAAAATACAATACGTTCAGTGACCGTGAAAGTGAACAACATAAATCAATGACTTTTGCGGACCTTCCAAACCATCCCTTCTGCTAATTATGGTTCTCATTGACTGCTATTTACTGTATATAGATAAAGAGAAAAACTAGCTCAAGGTCCTAGTATGTACTTACAGCATGACCCATTGTACACAGTTGGGATGGTTTCCATTTCGAAGCCAGTAATAAGAAGTGTGGTTGGCGTATACTCCAGCTCGTGTTTCAGAAGATGAGCATAGTAGTAAACATACCGTCGCTGACTAGGTATCGTGACACCTTCCTTGTTAGATGTTCTCGCTTCTCCGTAATACTCCAATGCGCTTTTACATGACGTAAAGTATTTTTTATGAAGGAGATATGCGCAAATCATCACTCCAGTGCGACCCTGAAATTGTGAACTTCAATGAATATCAATCTATTTATCTGTGGTAAAATAAAACATCGGGGAGGTCATAATTGTTAAGCCATTCACGTTCATAAAAACCCAAATTGATGGAGTAGCTATGCTATGGGCTCCCCATTAGCGCCGATACTTGCCAATATTTTTGTGGGATTTTATGAACATGAATGGCTTAATAATCTATTTACCGAAGACGGTCAGACACATCTACGATGGTCGCATTATAAAGCCTGGTTTCTATTTGGTCGCCACGGTGTCATAGTGGTCGATGTAATAGAGTGTCGATCTGTCTTTACAGATTGCAGAGATAGATAGACACTCTATTACATCGTCCATGCACTATGACACCGTTGCGGTCGTGGCTACCAAATGAAAACCAGGCATGGTCGCATTAGTATAGTGCAAGGTCTGTACGGTAAAGTATTTGCCTGAGGTTTTCGTACAGACCGAGCGACGAAGGAGCGAGATTTGTGCGATAAAACCGAAGGCAAATACTTTCAAGAACATACCGAGGCAAACGAGGTTAGTAAAGTATCTATTATATGAATCAAATATCTAAAAAGGTTGGTGTACTGCCGAAATAGCGTGTAAGTAGTCTAACGTTGCGAGCGAAGGTCCTTCGTCAGAGAGAGTGAAACGTGACTAAGGGCCTAGGCTCGATACATTAGACAACTTACACGCTATTTCGGCAGTACACCAACCTTTTTAGATATTTGATTTGTATTTCTACACTACCTACGCAGCACAACACGGTTTATTACTCATTTATTATATTGCTTTTGGTTAATTTTCTTCTCTGTTTTAACGCTGTTTTCGTCTTCAACTTCTTCAGATGCTGCCGTTTACCTCAGTTAGGCTTTATTTTCCGTGGTTTTAGATGTTTGAAAACTTTAAAGTAAAGCAATAATGGCTAACATTTGAGTTATTCGCTCAAAAAAGTGGAAAATGCCACAAAATGCTGTTTTTAGCAGGTTAACCTTACATAACTCAAAATGGACTTAATTGTACTATCCGCATAAATGTCCTTCATATGTTTTTTTGAGAACTTTCTAACAATATAGTAGCCTGTGCACACGAAGCGTGTGTGGTCTGGGGCACAGGCTAACGATATAGGTGATATTTGATATAGGTGATATTTGGTAAAAGTGAACTTAAAATTTCACTTTTTTGGTTAAATTGTAAGAAAAACCGGATTTTCTGAACTTTCCACTAGGCTGATTTATATGGACTTTTGTTATGTGATTTCTGAATGTATGTAGGTACTGAGAAAGCCAAAACCATTTCTGTTGCAATTTGTTTGAAGTTCATTCAACCTTTATTTCAGGTGGATTGACTGGAATATAGTTGCGCTTACGACAAACTAAACGGTGGCAAATAGTCTTATAAGCCGACTAGACTGCATGGTATACCTTGCCAGCCTTGCCATGCACAATGGCGACATTTTTCGCATCAGCGCTAAGGTATTCGTCCATATCGTCACAGTAAGCTTTCATTAATTGAAATGGAGGTGGATTGTGATCATCAAATGGATAACTAGTCACTAGAATTAAGATAAAATGGAGATTAGAGGAGACTAGATTAAAGACGGTTACAGTCATAGAGATCATAAATAAAACTAAAATTATTATACACAAGATGAAATTGACGGACATTTCCACTAAACTCAAAATGTTTTATTGTCTGATTTGGAAGAACTTTTAAAATGAAGACGTGACTTCTTTTGAAGATTTTCGTTTCTTCGAGATATATCAGTTTGTTTCAGGAATTTACGTCACACATGCATAATGACTTATTGGAGAAATGTGTGTATCTCTTCATTCTCGAACGAAATCCTTTAAAATCGAGAATTTTGGTGTTGTGGGAGAAACATGCACACGTGTTATTCATACTTTAGTGTTTTTATTTGATGAACGCAAAGATATATAACATTCTCTGATAACTTATTATGCATGTGTGATGTAAATTCCGGACATTTGCATATCAAACAATGTCAAAAAGAAAGCGAAGAAACGAAAATCCTCAAAAGAAGTTACTTTATCATTTTAAAAGTTCTTCCAAATAAGACAATAAAACAATTTGAGTTTAGCAGCACAACCGCGTCTATAATGTTTTTTTGTACTGTATATGTATACTGAATGTTGACCACTGCAGACACAAACCTCGATTCTGAAACTTGCTTGGATCATACTGCCTCTCGGAGCACCTAATCAATGAAATTACATGCCGGGTTGTAAATGAGATACATCTAGCAGCAGGAAAGCACGATTTTAATATACAGTAGAAGGTGCACTAGGTATATAACGTTTCGAGCGAAGGCCCTTCGTCACAGAGAGAGAAACGTAAAGTAAAATCGTCTTCCATCATCTCTATCTCCTAATCTCCTCCATCTCTTCCATCATCTCTATCTCCTCCATCAATTCCATCTTCTCTATATGCTCAATCTCTTTCATCATCTCTAGCTCCTCCATCTCTTCCAGTCATCTCTATCTCCTCCATCAATTCCATCTTCTCTATCTGCTCAATCTCTTACATCATCTCTAGCTCCTCCATCTCTTCCAGTCATCTCTATCTCCTCCATCAATTCCATCTTCTCTATCTGCTCCATCAATTCCATCTTCTCTATCTCCTCCATCAATTCCATCTTCTCTATCTCCTCCATCAATTCCATCTTCTCTATCTGCTCAATCTAAAAAAACTACATCACAACGAAACGAGTAGCTACACGTACATCAACTGGTCTGTGCCTGCAACCTCGTCTTACCAGAACCTTACATTTTAAAAACAGTTACTTCAACCGAATTGTAAATCTCTGGAACTCACTTCCTCTCTTAGTTAAATCCAGTTTTTCATCCAGTTCTTTTAAGTCAAACACTAATAATTACTTGATCGATACTTTTATTAATTACTTTAATGTAGACGATGTTTATACTTGGAAATCTATTTGTACAAAATGTCACAAACATGTCTCCTTACCTGTCAAATCATCAGTTCACAGATGTTTTTAACTGACTGTAAAACTAATTTTAAATTTAATGATTTAACTTATTATTTTGGCAGTTTATCTTGTTGGGTCTAGAGCCTGTTATAAACTTGCCACATTGTACTAAATTTTTGTTAACACTTGCTATTCTTTGATATGTACAATGGAAGCAGAATAAAAAAAAAACTCTTCCATCATCTCTAGCTCCTCCATAAGCTCCATCATCTCCCCCGTCTAACCATTATCTTATAAATCGCAAATTGCGAAGCGATTTTGAAAATTTCGAAAATCTGCGAAGTGATGTAAACGTCAATTATAGGACTTACTGATGTCACACTACGTTGTAAGACGTTACGCTACGTTGTGAGACGTTACGCTTCGGCTGCGTTGTAAGACGTTACGCTACGTTGTAAGACGTTACGCTACGTTGTAAGACGTCACGCTACGTTGTAAGACGTCACGCTACGTTTTAAGACGTCACGCTACGTTGTAAGACATTACGCCACGTTGTAAGACGTTACACTATGTTGTAAGACGTCAAGCTACGTTGTAAGACGTCACGCTACGTTGTAAGACGTTACGCCACGTTGAAAGACGTTACACTATGTTGTAAGACGTCAAGCTACGTTGTAAGACGTCACGCTACGTTGTAAGACGTTACACTACGTTGCAAGATATACGCTACGTTGTAAAACGTTACGCAACTTTGTAAGACGTTACGCTACGTTGTAAGACTTTACACTACGTTGTAAGACGTTACACTACGTTGTAACACGTTACGCAACTTTGTAAGACGTTACGCTACGTTGTAAGACGTACTACGTTGTAAGACGTTACACTACGTTGCAAGACATTACGCTACGTTGTAAAACGTTGCGCAACTTTGTAAGACGTTACGCAACATTGGGAGATGTTACGCTACATTTTGACACTAAAGAAAAATGCGAAGCTATTTTGGAGCGCTAATTCGGACCCTGTTTAGTATTAGTAGCTCTGTCATCTCCACCATCTCCAATTCCATCTCTTTCATCATCTCTGACTCTACCCCATCCATAAGTTCCATCATCTATATCTCCTTCATTTCCATCATCTATATATCCTCCAGTAATGTATATAAACACATAATACAGGACAGTCTACAACTAGACACACTGCACAGGCAGGTTAAGTGACTTACAAATTGTATAGTTTATAGTGATCTCTATGTTTGGTCTCAAGAAACCTACAAAATATGAAATCACAATATAATATGATAATGGTAGACTATGGGTGTGTTTTTACCAACACCACAGGGACGGATACAGGGGGCTTGGTGACTAGTCACCCCTTATCCAACCAATACACTATGATGGATATGCTTCAGTGTTACTTGAAGTTAATATAGATCCAGGGTTCTCAAACTCATTAATAATTCATGAATTATCATAGCCAATCCATGAACGTATACCGCATCACATGCATGAGTTTTGATACCCAATGAAAACCTGTAGGAAAGTTCCTAGTGAACTGGATCACATTTCTTAATCTACATATTAAAATAAAATCGCTATGGGTGCAAATCGCTAAAGGAATACTCGTTTGAGAAGCTAGATCAAACACTCGTTTGTCGTGTTTCATCAGGGGACTCCAAACACTCGAAAACAATAAAAACCTCGGGCTACGCCCTCGGTTTTCATTTGTTTTCTCGTGTTTGGAACCCCTGATGAAACACTCAAACTCGTGTTTGATCTATTACATCTCACATGTTTGGAAATGCACCAGCCATTATCCAACTTTCAAAATAACAACATGCATTTCAGTATTTCATATTGATGGTTTACACATTGTCCGTCACAGCGGCAATGTTGGTGGAACTTGAACAAAAGAATATCATTATCATTATTGTTTGTAACACCAACAGCCATTTTGAATCTCAAGGGGGATTGGTTGCAAACCATGGGTGATCTTTTTGACAAATCGGCTGGCAGCCATTTCGTGTAAACGCTGTACATTGGTGCTATTTTCTATAATCACGGTCTGTGTATTTATACTAAAGAGGAATAGAAGACACTATCCATACACTCCATGTATCAAAATAAAATTATAATTACAGTATAGTCGTTTTAGAATCTTTGGATTCTTCTATATTTCCGATTTTGAAATTCTGAAGAACAGAAGATGAATTCTCTTAAAATTAAATGAAATGCCATTTAAATGGAGGATGATGTTGACAAAGCACAATCTGTCGATGCGCTGGTATTTCAACTCATTTTCAAGTGTTTAAGAACGTGATAGGACTTAATTTTTCTTAAACAAAGAAAAGACAGCGAACATTTAGGACAGCACAAGTGACATGCGTTGCTTGCCTTACAATTATAGTTTACCACAGTGGTAAGCATACAAGACTCGTCAAAATGCCTCATTCCGTAAGTAGCGAATGTGGTGAAGGTTTTGACATTTTCCACACTTAAGTATCTTACAGTCACTATGTCACCCCCCTTGAAAAGCATGTTATAGTCACTAAGTCACCCCCCTGTATCCACTGGGCACCAATATGGAATAATATCAACCATAGGGAGCCCAATTGTTACGTCTGTGGTGTGTTTCTCTGTTATATTATGGAAATTCTGATGTTTTTTTAATGAAAGATGAGACCACAGTGCTTTTAATTAATATGTAAATTACACACACAGTAATTTGAAACACTATAAACAGCTGCTACATGCCGCAAGGACGATCACTGAAAGCTGAGACAATACAACACTCACTCATGACGTGGCAGCTGTTTTAAGTTTTAAATTACTGTGCATGCAATTAATTTTTAATTTTTTTTTATTTTATAAAAAACACCAAAAAAGAAACCCTAACATAGATTACACTATATAGTAATAAAACACTGACAGGGTGACTGCAACTTAAAAGTATATTTACAAAAAAATAACAGTAAATAATTACTGTTAATTTAATAATAATACACAACAACTGCAGCTCGGGAGGGCCACAACACTCCATTTCTACACCCAGCCAAGATTAGTTGTGATCAATAACTTATCAGATGGTAAAGGATCGAGATAATTTACATAAGTGCCGTGGTCTCATCTTTCATTCAATAAAACATCAGAATTTCCATAATATAAAATAAAACAGAGAAACACACCCTCAGTTGGGCTCCCTGCATTGGATCAACCAGAATTAAGCTTTCTTTAGTGAGTAGCTATATATTTGTGTTTTTCCTGGGAAAGTTCTACTTACCTTGAAATGTCATCAATATGATTTCTATACACTCCTTCAATCTTATCAGATGGGAATCCCATGGCAACAATATTAGCCTTGATATCTTAAATGCTGTTAAGGTGGTAGTATGGAAGGGGGTAGTATGGAAGAGAATAGTTTTGAAAAAAATTGTATAATATAGACAGGAATAAAAGAAAATCTATCCGACAGTTTTTTTATCACACACTTTCCGTTTCAGTTTCTTGATCAAATTCATAATTGAATTTTTTGAATTAATTGAAAATACAAATGTAGTGTCAAAACTATAAGAATGAAAATTTGTAAAATTTTACAAACTCCATATAAAACGGTTTACACTGCCACAATGTTGCATTTACATGGGCACATTGATGGCCTTCAAGATCAACACACTACCTATAATTTGCCAGACAGAGGTAGTGCAAATTAAACTTGCTTAATTTACACCTAACTGTTTACATTGGCAATTTACGCTAGTTTAAATTGTGACCGTGTAAACAGAGCTTCAATATCTTGTACTCGATATCTTGCCATAACACCAACCTTTTAGTGTATTTGACTTGGAAGAATATACATATTGATATTTAAAAGCCACTGTAAATATTTTGCTAAAGGTGATACAACCAGGTTATCTGGCCACGTAATCACTCTGTTTAATCGCCCTGGTCTCCTGAACCATAATTCCAGTGCATGTATGACCACTTTGTGAAGCGAAAATGCAGCTTTATGGGTGAGTGTGAAAGTCTTAGTGAAGGTCATGGAATTTATGTGCTTTTTCAGACATTTAGAACTATGCTTCTGTAGGCCAGAGAGTGAAAATTACCAAACTAGCTAGAAAGACAATAATTAACAATGGTAAGCACTTGCAAACATACAAATGCTCTTTTTGAACAACCACTTCTTGTAGCTTCAAGTAATTTGCTGGACAAATTCCCTTGGATTTCCATTTCAAATCATCAATTCAGAACACCAAAGTTAACTCTATTGACTCACGTACCTTTAGCAAATAATAATAACTTAATTGACACACTCGACTTGTGAACTCTTTGTTGGCTTGTTTACTTCACATTTATTGGTACAGATGTTTGAAGAATGTGTAGTTCCAGAAAATATCCTTAATATCCACCCAGCCCTGTTGAGGAGGGGGGGGGGGATAGCTGCGGCAAGTGGGCCCAGGCCAAATAAGTGGCATGAAACGATAACCATCATGCAAATCCTATACATAGAATGAAGCTTCTAGGGACCCCTGAAAGACCTTACCTTCCCCTGGGCTTATCTTGATTCTCGCCAGCCATGCCCCCCACCACAGAAGGCAACTTGTCTAGAAAGTCCCCTCCTCTCATAATTTCCATACTTTTGGGATTCAAACATTGAGCCCAACCTCTGAACCCTGAAATTTCCAACTTTGTCAAACTCTGGAATTCTAATTATATTATCTTAAATCTAATTTACAAGAGTAAATTGGAAGAACTTAGGCCCAGGTCAAACATCGAACTTCACATTTGCCGAATTCAATGCAAATGAGCTTAAACAAAAGACTACTTTCATTTGCATTGAATTCGGCACATGTGAAGTTCGATGTTTGACCTGGGCCACTTTTTTCGAATTAATAGTTATCATAGCTTGTAGTAGTAGTACAGTACTGCTCAGAATTAGCCTAACGAAAAACGCGTTCCTAACGCGTTCGGAATGCGACCAGAACGCATTCCATTCTCGTTCCAAATGCATTCGGAATGAGGTTGGAACGCGTTCCAAACGATATACTTTCTGTTTTAATCTCATCTAATGAACACGTATACCATAACCAGTCCAGCAATCAAATGATCAAGTTAAATCCGTTTAGCAGTTTACTAAAGTCGGAAATTAACAAAGTTTTCCGATTAACGGCTTTTCAACCAAAGTCTGGAACGCAATGCTCCTAAAACATCTTTATTATTATTATTATTATTATTATTATTATTATTATTATTATTATTATTATTATTATTATTATTATTATTATTATTATTATTGTTATTATTATTATTATTATTATTATTACTTGGGCTACCAGCCCCAAGTCTTAAAATGGGCTGCACTTCTGTATTTTTATTTTTTATTTTTTTATTTTTCTGGTCAACAAAATGCAACTAATTCCCATCTATCAAACTGACGTGATCTTATTTCGTTGTTCTTTATTCTCATGACGTCATGACTGTTTCAGTGATGGAAACGAGCGCTGACCTTATATTCATCCACGCTTCTTTGGTCGCCATTGCCATTGATCAACTTCAAGACTCTAGCAAATTTGTGATAAGATTGATAAGGAATGTGGCTGGCAAGTATATTAATAATAAACATGCTTACACTACTTACAATCGCAGACACCGATAGCGGTAGACCTACACTAAAAGTAAAAGATGAGCGATTTCGAAACAGGTTGTTCCGCGGTCTCCATTATTATCGTTCGATCAAATCTATGTTTACATGTTTTATTGAATCGATCAAACTGTTTAAATGTGCTACTGAATTGTACTGAAATATGTTGCTCAATTGCTGTAAATGGAAGAATGAAGAACATTGATGAAGTGATAAATGAAGTGACAGGCACTATAAAACATGCTGATGCTGTTGTGATAACCCGACGCGGCAATGACAATGTTATTTTTTCTAATATCTGTTCGATTGAAGGTCTTCGTGTGTCAAAATTTATATAAAAAACAACGGCAAGGTATACGAAACATATCTGTTACGAAATTACATCGGTTTAATGGACATAAAAGCATTAAATCATCGGGTAAACAACGAATAGATCTTGAAGCCATGTCCTTTGATTTTAGAGACGAGTCTCGCTTTAATCGCTAATACGCATTTTCTCATATAACATCTGATCTTCACATTTTAAGTAGACGAAACCTACAGCGTTCGATTCGCCAGATTCAAGTGATCATTTCGATATAGAATTGATTTAAATCGGACAAAAACACAATATTTCATGATTAATATTACAGAGTTTCACGGGATAAATGTCAACACAGTATAATATGTTTGTCCTTGGCTGTTCTTTCCGTCTTCATGATTGATCTCTCATCTGTGTTTCTCTCATCTTGGAGAGAATCTTTGCAATGGTTTGCAGGTTTACAGGTCTCGGTAAACTTTTCCAACAGCGATTCATTGGCAATAAAACGAAAGTCCGAACTCGCTTCATATTCGCTTGCATGCCTTGCCCCCAAATCAGTAGCCCAAGTGAACGCCTCAGCAGGCGTCTTGTTAATAATTAGGAGTAGCAATATTTACGAGTTAAAAACCAAAGATATGTGCAGAAGAGTTTGACATGGTACAAGAAATACACCAGAACAGGAATACAGTGTACAGACGAGAGCCGACATATTGTACAAACGTATGAAGAAGACCTTCGCAAAGTCTTGAGAAGTCTAAATCTAATTACAGACATACAGTAATACATAATATACATTTTACGAAACACGTCATACTAATGTAACGTTTTACGTCTTACCCAATCGAGCTAAGCTTGAACACACGGCGAAAGTAATACTTTAGAGTTGCTCAAAATGTACAACTTAAAATCTACGAAGATTAAAGTTGTGATTAATTATATTATTACCATTACGGAAGTTGCAAACTTGTATGGGGTTTATTAAGACTTTTTAAAAGAAAACAGCGGCAATCGGGTTTGAAAAAAACAACTCCCCGATAAAACACTCCCACCTATCGGCGTCAAAGGATACAAGAAAGGTCCAAGTCGAAGCCATCTTCCAAAAACCTTCGCTTTTTCTTGCTAACTAGCTTTTTAAAATACGACATTTCGTCTCGATGTCTCGAAGCTCCGTTCAACTATGGAGTCTGTCAACGATGTTCACGGGAGGTCGACGGATAGCGCTGGACCACAAAATGTTATGTATGACGTAGCTATGCCAACAAGAGATAGATTGGCTGCGACTGAATTGAGCTTTCTATTGTATCTGATGAGCTGATTTTATCATTGTGAAGCCTGCATATTTGCATAATGTAAATTGACGAGAGATCATTAGAAGCTCTGAGTTTGCAAGCAAATCAAATTGTGACGCTAGCGAAATAGGTTTAGTGTCTAACATTAAATGCATAAAATCTTGAACCTAATTTGACGTCAACCTCGTTCCCAGGGCCTTATCTCCGCTGGGGGGCGGGCGGGCGGAGATAAGACCCTGGGAACGAGGTTGATTTGACGTCTCATATATTAGGATTCTCTCACTGGATAATTAGAGCCAACGGCGGCCATTACTAAGGGACCAAAGTCGCAGTAAATCTGTAGGTGGGCCATGAATCGTTTTACCCAGTAATTTGAAAAATGTCTTCTGGTCCTCTTTAAAGTAAAATTATTTTATTTTGTCGATGGTAAGAACACATGATCCAACAAAAAACCTCATAGGTCCTCAGTTGGTCCCTAATAGTAATGGCGGACTCCGGCTTCATTTTCTGAACAGTAGTCACTCGATCCAGTCTTCTTTCGCGATCAGTGATTGGCTGACGAATCAAGCGGTATTGTAATAGTGGAAATTTGGCAAATTAACATCACAATGCTTATGTTTATCAACATGAAATATCGCTCTACACTACATACAAATACATAATATACATACACAAACTTTATATACCAGAGTAATACAATACAATAGTCTCAATGCGCTTACAACAATACATTCTTAAAGTTACTTAAGTTACTTATAAAACTAATTACAATTTGTTCTGATGATGAATTCCAGACATATGCAGCGCAGCGGCACCGAGAATGTTCTGTCTCCATGAGTAACAGTATCGCAAACAGCAGATATCTCGGTTAGATGATCTTAAAGTGAAATCTAATTATAAATATCAAAGTGGAGCATGTTATTTTCATAAAAGCCATTGAATCAGACACGAGAGTAAAATCATATTTAATAAAGTTCTAACGTTTCGTTGTTGTTATCGCAACATCTTCAGAGAATAATTTACATGAGTGTAGTGAGACTAAATATATAATTACAGAGTTGTCATAAAATATGCATGCAATAACCAATCAGAGAGAGTTACTATAATAAAAGTGACAGAGAAAAAGTAAGATTATAAAAGAAAGAGTGGCACAGAACCAATATTGCCATATAGAGAAGGTTTAAGATTGCGAATGAGTAAGCTTTCGCGTAGAAGTTCAAAAGAGCAAGAAGAAATTATTTTAAAATCGTCAAATGAGATAGGGTGACCAGTGTCATGGTGATGAGAAAGGATGTTAGTGGCAGGAGGGTTAGTGCGTTTCTTAGTTTCGGTGAGGTGAGATTCCCAAGTGCTCTGAAACACGTGTGTGTGTGTATATCTTAAAGTGAGTAAATCACTGATATAAATATAGTTGCCTGGCCATGTAAAGCTTTGAAAGTAATCAACAGTATATTGAAAATAATCCTTGATCTTAATTTAATTTAATTTAATCAAATTTACATTATTATATCGAGTACATTATGTAATGAAAATTTGTGGACAGTTTAAAACAGAATTCAACATTCCATAGCATAAACCGCCAGTAGAATTAACTAACATTATATTACAAAATGAAGAATGAATAACAATTATTATAAAGTGTTTGAATCATTTGAAAATTTAACATAATAGTAGCCAATTAGTTTGTTACGAAAAGTAGATAAAAGCTGGTATTCTCTAATACATAACGGTAAAGAATTCCATAAACGACCTATGAAGATTACTAAAAAGGTAGTAAAAAAGTAGAGTGCTGCGTAGACAGTGTTTTGAATATATAGCAAATTGAAAAGGTGGTAAACTGCCAAGAATTTAGTGACGAAATACTGACGTTTCGAGCGGAGCCCTTCATCAGAGTAAGAGTAATATATATATATATATATATATATATAGCAAATTGAAAAGGTGGTAAACTGCCAAGAATTTAGTGACGAAATACTGACGTTTCGAGCGGAGCCTTTCATCAGAGTAAGAGTAATATATATATATATATATATATATAGCAAATTGAAAAGGTGGTAAACTGCCAAGAATTTAGTGACGAAATACTGACGTTTCGAGCAGAGCCCTTCATCAGAGTAAGAGTAATATATATATATATATATATATATATAGCAAATTGAAAAGGTGGTAACTGCCAAGAATTTAGTGACGAAATACTGACGTTTCGAGCGGAGCCCTTCATCAGAGTAAGATGAAGGGCTCCGCTCGAAACGTCAGTATTTCGTCACAAAATTCTTGGCAGTTTACCACCTTTTCAATTTGCTATATGAAGATTACTAATTATAGCACAGGGAAGATGTGGTCTGATTTTTTAACCATCGCAACAAGTCTAGCAGATGTGTTCTGAATTCGCTGTAAGTTGCTCAATTCAGCTTCTGGTAAGCCATTAAGGATGCTACTATTGCAACTGTCAAGTCTAGATGTTATAAATGCGTGTACTAGCTTCTCAGAATCCTAATTCCTCCTCAAAGTAGGTAATTATAGCCTATTATTACACGTGAGTCGGTTTTCTTTGATGTACCGCGGGGTATATCTAGCATAAAGTCCTGAAGGCAAACTAAGGGAAATCTTTGTCCAAGGTGGATAAAATGGACAAAACTTTGTTGGAAAACCTCCTCACTCGTGAAATAAGTCAGATAAAGACCTCGAACGTTCGGGATTTATGCTATATAAAGCATATAGCATAAAGCCCTCCTTCTCGGGCTTTATCTCTTACTTACCGTTATCATATTTTTATATTTATACAACAAGTTCCGCTAGGCGAAGTTGACGAGGTGATTATCATGGAGATCCTGTCGTATAATATACTGAATTACACGGCTATTTCAGCAGTACACCAACCTTTTATAGTATTCGATTTGTATTTCTACACTGCCTACGCAGTTCAACACGTTAAAAATAACCTAAAATACATGGTTGCTAAGCAAGAACTACGAATAACTATTAATTAAAATATCTTCGAGCAATTAGAATATTTTAGAATATTAGTCGAATGCGTTGCTTCGAGTGACAATGAAATTCCAATCTGAGGGGGTGTTTATGACTATATGGAAAGATTATACAAACACAACTATAGAGCTAAAGATAGGAAACCCAGCGTGAACCGAAGTTTTTCCACAGCTGGGTGCCCACCTCAGAATGATAATTACTGTTTAAAATGTTTAATTACTGTATAAAATGTTTAACTTAGCTGGATCGATACGAATAACTTATTCAGGTAAGTTGAATATTTTAGAGTAATTACTGGTATCATAGTTCAGAGGTGGGCACCCTGTGCGAATTTTTGTTGGATTATTCTCAAGCCTCATTTCCGTGTCTAACCGCCATCGAACCGCACAACTAGGCCCGTGTGAGTGTACGCGTGCACGTTATGCATATTTGAAAACGTTTGTACAGGCGAGTAAAAACCTTAGATGAATACAACAGTGAAGATTCATGGAACCTTTTTGAAGTGTTTTAAACTTCATATTCATTTTATAGACAGTTTAATGAGCAGTGGTGCTTCATCTGGATTACAAAGAAGAGGCCGAGTGTTTTTGAGCAACTGTCATGTCTTTATCACATGGGCATGATATCTTTAACATTAAATAAAAGATGTGTGAGGTTATTTTTCATCGGAGAAACTACTTTAACTATCTATGGTACAAAAGTAAACCAACTACCTAGGGATCCTTTGCACGTATTCCTTGATATGCGTTAAAGTGCCACTATGATGAAAATTCATCCCTGTCTTTTAGATTTTCTTTAGCATAGAATAATATTTCAGGGTCGAAAGTGATCATCGATGTGAAAAAAAAACTAAAAAAAATGGTATTTTGAAGTAAGTATTTTGAGCTCTGAAATCACTATTATTTAGGCCACCATTACTAAAAAACGTGTTCCAAGTGAGCCCGCAATTTCAAAAGATAATATTGTTTATGACGTCAGATTCTCAATGCTACGCCTGAATTTCAGTCGAGGTTACTTGTTTTCTTGTTTTCTTCGAGAAATAGATGAAATGTTCAGCCTTTCAGATGAAGAATTTGAATAAACGACTTTGATTTACTTGAAGAATTAGCAACATGAACGATTAATGGCGGACATAACAACTCCAGATTCGGAGTCAGAAAAATAATACTTGCCATCGTCTAATCGCAAAACAGTTTCGACCGAGTAATATTTAGCAGCTCTGCTTTATAAATACGTAAAATATCGATTGGTAAAAATGTGATCGTAGTGGCACATTAACTTATAAACAATAGCATTTTCATTGGTTATTTGCTCAGTTGAATATTCCATAACCTTTCCAGATGCGTCGTTTTGCATATACCACAACGGAATACGTGCAAGGGTTGTATTTTTAATTTAGTATGCCTACTAACTATACTGTTTTATACGTAAATATAAATTATTACAGGTTCATTCGAAAGCATCATTAGTATTATTTGTACAAAATTGTTAAAGTGAAAAGGAAAACTACACAAGCATAGTCCAGTTTTGAAAGAACCTGCAGGCTGTTATGATGTTATGTGAAATTGGGAATTAGGCTTTTTTTCTGGTTATTTACAGCAGTACACATCTTAAAGTGGCTATGAAACGAAAAATTCAACTCTGTTTATGACCCACTTTGGTACTTCGTAATGCGCTGGATATTTTGGTGCTATCGGTTTCTGAATCACGGTACGGGAAAGTGCTTTTATCGACGTTCAAACATCGCTATTTTGATAGAAAAATGTCCGGAGTCTCGGACCGAAAGCAGCAGTCTAGTGACTTCACACGTTAGAGTCGTCGATAATATCGATATGTTTTTTGTGGTGTTTGAATGCTTAGCTATGGAAATATTACTGATGTTTAAGTTAGAGTCAACAATTCCTCCTCTGAAAGCGAGATCAATAATGATTTTTTCATCTCTGGAATCTATGCCGACTCTAACGTGTGACGTTAAAGCGGTGATTTGACCGCGCGATATGAGGTGGGACAAAATTGGTGTAATTTTTCCACTTTTACATAAAAAAATAAAGCACTTTTCTTTTTTCGTGATTGAAAAACCGATACATGCACCATAAGATTCAGCACATAAGTCTAAATATCTCAAGAACGACGTGAGATACGAAAGAACTCTAAATTACCATTCGTCATCATTTTAGGAGTTCATTTAAATAAGACAAACTTAATTTTTATTTCATAGGCACTTTAAAAGATCAGACACAGATGGTCTCTGTCTCCTACAGTAAAGCTATGTAGCGTGGTCCCAACAAGATGGCCGCCATGAACTTCGTTTACTGAACTATCGACCTCTTTCATAATGATGGCATCCAAATTAAATATTCTTTTATATTCATTTATAAAAAAACCGAAAGTAAATGAGCGACAACACGCTGTCTGATTGGTTACTGAGCTCAAAAACCGTGTCATTATAACTCAATAAAGCATAAGCTGACGTGATCCTCGCGTAGATTTTGTCGCTTTTGACGGATTTTAAGTAATTTAAATCACAAAAGGAAGTCAAAGAATACCTGGATACAAGGTACTAACACAACAGAATGTTTTAAGTGCAACGTTGAGTGCATTTTCATCGCTAAAATCGCCAACGTGTTTTCAACAAAGGCTTCCTAGCAACGCACATAGCAACGCCTGTTATAACAGGTAAATCTGCATTTTTCATGGCTTTATTGTTAATTTAATGGTGTTATTTTATACTAATAAATTTGTATTATTTTATTTTATAAAAAAAAAAAAGCTAAAAAAAAGAAGCTCGAGAAGCTAGCAAAACACTCGGCTATCGCCTCGTGTTTTACACGCATCTCTCGTGTCATTATAACTCGATAATCACACGCGACACATTTTTTATTTCTTAATTAAATTAGCCTTTCTGACCTCGTTCGTGTGTCTGTAATTCCAAAGAATCTTTGCTTTGTAGCAAGGCCAGAAAGGCTAATTTGCATGCATATAAAATAATATTTAGACTGGCCGCCATTATGAAAGAGGTCTATAGATACTCAACTCTGTCTTCATTTTGAGATCAGTGCTGTTTCCTGTAGTCACTCAATACCTCACTATGTTAACTTTGGTAGCGTTGTAGTAGTGTATTATAACATATGTCACAGACACGAACCGATTTCGCCGATGAAGGCAAAGGCATTTCGTTATCAGAACAAATGTTACAGAAGATTCCGCCACAGTTTCGACAATGATGCTATCGAAACAAGAAAAAAAACCCGATGTGATAACCCATTCATTTGTTTGCTGTTTTTGCTCGCTCTATGACATCAAGTTTGTGCTTAACTCTCGACAGGTAGATAATGATTTGATTAACCAGGGAACAAAAACAGCGAACAAATTAATGAGATAATAAAGATGCCTATAACCATAGTCAATCGAGATATGGTCTGAAAACTCAGCTAAAGTCTTTGTTCTATCTTTTTGTTCGTCTTTATGCAATTTTGTGCACGGTCACTGAACCTATTGTATTTTAGTATAATGAAGCAATCATCCAATAGAATCGTTTGGGTTTAATCATTCAACCGTGTCGTTTAAATATTAATAAACCTAAAACAAAGGATGTGCACGGTGTAAGATACGGTTCAACATCAAAACGTAGCTCATTATAGTCGCTTTGAAGTTTGCCGAGTTTCTAGACCATATCTCGATT
Source organism: Chrysogorgia sp. JL179-B06 (assembly GCA_035772405.1). Classification (NCBI taxonomy): domain Eukaryota; kingdom Metazoa; phylum Cnidaria; class Anthozoa; order Scleralcyonacea; family Chrysogorgiidae; genus Chrysogorgia; species Chrysogorgia sp. JL179-B06. Next base: position 2,373,894 of record JAYKKM010000478.1, on the reverse strand, counting down.
GACTATGGCCTAACTTACCAGGGAATAAATACAGCGAACAAATGGATGGGATAATAAAGACACCTACCTTACGGCGGGAGATGGAAAACGTCTGTTTACATAACTGACATTGATCTGTGGCCTTGTCATCTGCCCATTTAATGTCCTGGAAAGTCGTAAACAACCTCATCATCACGTAATCCACCACTATAGTGTGTATAAAAAAAAACCGCTACCGGAAGCAACTGTGAATTAGCATTTTTTTCAAAGAACCATTGCAATAGTTTGAAGTCTTAGACACCTCTGAGCAACGAATGCGTAAAAAATAACTTGGATTGCATTCGTATTGAAAACTGCTTTCTCTCTTCTTGATTAATGCAGCGCTTGGACCATCTTAATTTCCCAGGTGTATAATTTTTTTTTAAATTACAATAGGTCTCTTTAAGAATGCTAATTCATTTTCTAAGGGCAGCGGTTTTTTTGATACACACTGTAGATTGACAACGTGTTTACATACAAATACAATTTTACCATAGGTGTACTATTAAAGTGCCCCTAACCTCAACATTTTTTATTGTCTTATTTGGAAGAACTTTTAAAATGATAAAGTAACTTCTTTTGAAGATTTTCGTTTCTTCGCTTTCTTTTTGAGATATATCAGTTTGTTTGATATGCAAATATCTGGAATTTCGTCACACATGCATAATGAGTTATCAGAGAATGTTATATATCTTTGCGGTCATGCAATAAAAACACTATAGTGTGAATAACACGTGTGTGCGTTTCTCCCACAACACCAAATTTCTTGATTTTAAAGGATTTCGTTCGAGAATGAAAGAGATATACACATTTCTCCAATAAGTCATTATGCATGTGCGACGAAATTCCAGACATTTGCATATCAAACAAACTGATATATCTCAAAAAGAAAGCAAAGAAACGAAAATCTTCAAAAGAAGTTACTTTATCATTTTAAAAGTACTTCCAAACAAGACAATAAAAATTTTTGAGGTGATGGGCACTTTAAGGTATTTTTATTAACAAGATCTATTGATCTTCTCAAAATACCAATTCCCTTTGATACCTTACTAGCAATCTGGTCAATGAACTCAGAAGATCGAAGTTCCTGAATCAATTTATTGATTGACTATCCTCGCACTGTCTCAGAAAATACAGCGAATTAAAGTTGTTCATGTATAGCATAGCCGAACGTATACCACGTAATATTAACATGAATATATATCAACTGCTTTCAAGCGCTCGTTCTTTAGTTTTGTAAACACAGAACCTTCACCTGTTTGCGACCTGACGATTTATCGAAAACTACTTATTGTCTGAGCGCCAAGCGACAGGTACTGTTGGCGCTTAGTGACAAAGACCCATTCAAACTTACTAGCCACAACCAGTTAGGGAAGCAACAATATAGTGTCTGCTAGCGTTCGAGTAATGGAATGAAAAGTCCGCAGTTGAAGATCGAACTCAAGGTAGGGTTACCCAATGACAGTAGTATAGGATCTTTTAGGTTGAGTTGGCTATTTTGTAAGTTTAGTTGCACTCGAGTTGAACGAAGGGGCATAACCGGGATTGTTGCATTTTGTGTAAAATTTTGTTTGGATTTTCGTGGCAATTTCCACGGATTTGCGGATTTTACAAATGCAGTGTATCTATAGTCTTCATGCAAATCTGGAGTCCGGGTGGAGACTGCGCGCACACTACAGTTTTTCCGGGTGGAGACTGCGCGCACACTACAGTGGACTCATGCATTATCAGTGTTCACTAAAGTACTGATATTTTGTACTTAAGTAAAAGTAAAAAGTAACTCTTCAGTTTATAAATGAAAATCTTGCTTAATAGTAAATGTAAAAGTATGGCAAAAAAATATATTCCAGAATAGTACTTGTGAAACAAACTATATATTCTCGAACCACTAACCAACATGACATGTGATTACACAGAGGATTATATGTCTATCTAAATTAGGAAGTACGTTAATAAAGTTCTGAATGTTCATTAGTTAGTTTATATAGTTAGTTTATAAATATATATTAGTTATATATATATATATATATATATTAGTTATATATAGGTATATATATTAGTTATATATTTATTAGTTAGTTTATATATATATATATATATAAAAACAGACGATATATAGATGAACATGCATAGGTTATATAGGATATATAGATTATATAATATAGGCACCTTCAAAGCACTTCTTTTTCTTCTTCTTCTTCTTAAACATTTATTTAAACACGATTAATAAGATATATACTTTTACATGCATACTGCAGTGCAATACTGATGTTGTCGTGTATTTATGGTAATATTATAAGAATGTAGATATAAAAATATATTAGTAATTTATAATCTATTTATAATTATACTTTTCATGTAATAAACATCTTAGTTAGTTAGGTAATAGAGTAATCACCTATTACTATTAGTTACTAATATACGTAGTCTATGTTTTTATTTGTAAAAGGTGTATTAAAATCTATGTTATCTAGCTTATAGTCTTTAAGTTTTCTTTTAAAAGAGATAAAATCGGGTCGACTTTTAATAGCTTGTGGCTAGCTGACTTGAGGAGATAGTTTGTTGCTGGTCTAATAGTAGTAGTGACTCATGGAGACAGAGCATTCTCGGTTGCAGCACCAAAACTGTGGAATTCATTACCACAGGAAATTAGAAGCTTTGAAATGTTAAGTAGTTTTAAGTCAGCAGTTAAGACTTTTCTTTTTTAAAATTAATAGTTATTGTCCATAGTGTTAATATATGTAGTAGGCTTTATCTTATAATGAAACTGTAATTAGTTTTAAAAGTAACTTTAAGAATATACACATTGTTGTAAGAGCATTGAGACTATTGTATAATGCTCCTAATACGTCTTTATTATTATTATTATTATATATATGGTGATAAGTGATTTTTTTACCCAACTATTTAGGTCTTAGAATTTTCAGTTACCCAACCATTTTCTCTTCGGCCCTCAGCCCTGGCTATAAAGAATGACCGGTCCTTTAATATTAGTACATGCATGAAACCAGCATATTGCTGAAGGGATTTAAATAAAGTTTACTTCCTTCCTTTCTTTGTATTTCTTAGTTGCTATTCAATCGAAACTAAAAATGAAGTCCTTCATCTATCATGCTCTACTTGCATCACTGATTATTGTGATCGCGAGAACACAAGAGAGTGACGAAGATGACGAGCTGTGGGGAGATGATTTCGACGAAGCGGAAAACCACGACGACGTGGATTCGGAAGATGACGAGATGTCGGAAGACACGTCGGGAAGCGACGCCAACGATACGGCGGTAGCCGCCGCCGCAGACGAAATGATGGGTGGCGTGGAGAAACAAGAGCAAAACGACACCGCCATTGGTGAGGAGGATGAATACGGGAATGATACGGCTACAAGTGTAGAGAAATCCCGGATACAGGACGGTTCAATTAAGAGTAGCGATGTTGGTCGCGCCGCCAAGCGACAAAAGGAAGAAAAGAAAGGAAGCGACAAAAGCCAAAAGCTGCGAGGAAAAGGCGAACAAAAAAGCGATGACGACGGTACATGGGACAGCGGCAATGCGGGGCAGGCATTTGGAGAGCCAGTAAAAGGAAAGGAAAAGGAACAAGCGCCAAAAGCCTTCGAGGACGCGAAACAAAATGACGAGATCGCCGACGAAAGCAGCGGGGAAAGTGGGGACGCGGCGAGCACTGGGGATATATTAGGAGAAGTTGTACAGATGAGTGAGGACTACGGCAAAGAAAGCGGGGACGATGAGGGATCGGGAAGTGGGAGCGACGAGGCGAGCTCGGGAAGCGGCGAGGCGAGCTCGGGAAGCGACGAGGAGCTCGGGAAGCGACGAGGCGAGCTCGGGAAGCGACGAGAGCTCGGGAAGCGACGAGGCGAGCTCTGGGAATGACGAGGCGAGCTCTGGGAATGATGAGACGAGCTCGGGGAATGACGAGGCGAGCTCGGGGAGTGACGAGGCGAAAAGTTTCGGCAAGAGCAATGAGAACCTCGAAAATACAAAGAGGAATATGAAGAAAGGGAGTGAGGAAAACCCTGAGAGATTAAAAATTATCGAAGGACTAAGTGTGAAGAGAAAAGGTACAAGAGAGAACGGAGGAATGGAGAAGCTGGATGACGACATACAGGAGTTACTCTCAAGTGGAAGAGATGAAGAAGACTCGAGTGGCAAAGGCGGCGAGTTGAAGGAGAATAAAAAAGATAAAACAACGCTGAAGGAGAACACGTCTAATATAGGTAAGGAAGAAGGCAGAGAACATCATGTATATGAAATTATTATTATTATTATTATTATTATTATTATTATTATTATTATTATTATTATTTTCCTCTTCCTCCTTTTCCTCATCTTCCCTCTTCTTCCCTCTTCTTCTCTCTTCTTCCTCTTCTTCTACCTCTTCTTCCTCTTCCTCCTCTATCTCCTCTTCATCCTCTTCCCTCTTCTTCTTCTTCCTCCTATATCTCCTCTTCCTCCTTTCCCCTCTTCTTCCCTCATCTTCCTCCTCCTCCTCTTCCCTAATCTTCCTCCTCTATCTCCTCTTACTCCTCTTCCCTCTTCTTCCCTCATCTTCCTCATCTTCCTCCTCCTCGTCTTCCTCTTCCCTCTTCTTCCCTCCACTTCCGCCTCTTCTTCCTCTTCCTCCTCTTCTTCTTCTTCCTCCTCTTCCTCCTCCTCTTCCTCCTCTTCCCAAATCTTCCTCCTCTTCCTCCTCTTCCTCCTCTTCCTCCTCTTCCTCCTCTTCCTCCTCTTCTTCCTCCTCTTCCTCCTCTTCCCTCTTCTTCCCTCATCTTCCTCCTCTTCCTCCTCTTCCTACTCCTCTTCTTCCCTCTTCTTCCCTCTTCTTCCCTCCTGTTCTTCCTGTTCTTCCTCTTCCCTCTTCTTTCTCTTCCCTCTTCTTCCTCTTCCCTCTTCTTCCTCTTCCTCTTCCTCTTCCCTGGGGGCCAGAAGGAAAAGTGCTGGGCCATGAAACCATAAATCAAAAGTTGGTGGGGCTACGAAAACATTTGGGAAACCTTTGATGCGCCATGAAACCTTTTTGATTAGTATCAAAAGTAATCGAAGAAAACAAATAGTTATATAACATAGGAATTGATATACGCTATGTAAGTACAAGAAATATCCATATCACACCCAAAGAAAAGTTGTTTTGAGAACTTGAACATGTATATATAGTCTGGATTTCAGTGGTTCGAGACTAAGAGTTCAGGAATACGAAAACCCGGCTGAAAACAAAGTTGATTGTTTTCCTTGCTCTACATGGCAGACTACCCTCAGTTCCCAGCACTCCTGTGTTGTCAGTATAAATGAAAATTTTAAATCTAAGATGTGCTGGGCCACGAAACTAAAACAAAATGTATAGTTGGGTCATGAAACCATCCAGGGAAATTTGGGTCACGAAACTTTAACAAGAATTTTCAGTTTTCCTTCTGCCCCCTTCCCGGGTGGAATTAATGATAGCTCCCTACTATAAGCTGGCCCGCGGTACAGCAATAGCCAAGATATGATACGAGAGATTTCATCTTTTTCAGTGAAAAATAAAAACGTGGAAGATCTCTTAAGGGATCTAGTGCCAACAGGAATCCTCCCAGCTGTTCCCTCAGGATTCAAGAAACTATCAGAAATGAGCACGATCATTTTTACGTACAACATCGACGAGAAAAACGAGATCAAAGTGACATCAGATATCAAAGAGCCGCTGGAGTTATTCAAGGGAAAGCTCGCGTTGACTGACGCGAAAATGACTTTCAATTACAAAGACAAGGAAGAGAAAGGAAAGAGATGGCAGTTTGAAGTTCGAGGTACGTGATCACGTTAGCGCCAGAGTAGTAACATAGGCGTACCAGGCGGTGGGTGGGTGGGGGGTTTTGGTGGAAGGAGGCAATTGCTCCTCCAAACGTTTTAAAAATTAAAATTACGGGAACTTTTTGAAAGAAATATCCCAGTGTCCTCTCTCTTTGAAAGAAATATCCCAGTGTCCTCTCTCTTTGAGGGCCTACTGGGGCAAATGTCCCACCAGTATATGATATTAAAAAATGCCCTGGCAGATAGATAAACACAAACGCGCAATGCACTCAACTCACTCTTTAACATGTGAAATGTCTATGGTGAAATGGAGAATTTTTACATCTGTTCAGGAACTACGCAAGTGCAATTTAACATAGAAGTAATTAACCATCGCCATCTTTCTATCTTTCCTTTAGCAAAATGGATCAACGGACAGCAAAAGTTCGACATGACATTAGAGAGTTCGAAAAACCACGAACACTTCACGTTGACGGGCGAAGGGGAAACGTTGGCAATGGAGGACTACTCCTCGATCTTCGTCACCCGAAAAGCCTTCAAGGATTGCGGCATGGATATGGACGCTATCGAAACAATGG
>JAYKKM010000478.1:2115000-2360000 GCA_035772405.1 Chrysogorgia sp. JL179-B06 | reverse complement strand
GATCCTCCTCCTCCTCCTCCTCAACATCATCATCATCATCATCATCATCATCATCATCATCATCATCATCATCCTCATCATCCTCCTCCTCATCCTCATCATCCTCCTCATCATCCTCCTCATCATCCTTATCATCCTCATCATCCTCATCATCCTCATCATCCTCATCATCCTCATCATCCTCATCATCCTCATCATCCTTATCATCCTCATCATCCTCATAATCCTCATCATCCTCATCACCACCATCATCATCAAATTATTTTATAAAATGTTCATATGACTTTTATTTAAAAGAAATATTTAAAAATTTTAAGCTTGTATTGCGTGGCATAAATGCTGTGATCATGCTGTTAAAGAGGACTCATGGGACTCACACATAATCACACATATTCACGATCGTAGCAAAGGAAAATATGTTGCTTGGCCTGCGGAAAAGAACCTGCCCTCTAATTATAGAGACTAAAATCAGGCGGACATTGTATCTGTCGCTTGTTTAATAACAGCTTTGCTGTACCGCTGAGGTGTGGTCCCCAGCTAGCGCTAAGCTTAAAGTAGTTATGGTGGAAAGAGTACAGCGGCGTGCATTCTTCGATTTAAGTTTGGGGAGATATCTTACAAACAGAGGCTTCTGGCCCTCAATATATTACTTTTGGTTTATGACTGGGAAATCAAAGATCTTATGTTCTTTTATAAGCCTTATACGGCGATACTGATTTAAATATGGATCACTATGTTTATTTCGTCAAACATGGGCGTACACGGCTTAGCCAAAATCCGTCTTTAACATTAAAGGTTCCTTATTGTAGAACCAGCACATTTCAGGCATCTTTCTTAGAATTGTTAATCTCTGGAATTTAATTTGTAAACTTGCTCTTCCAAGTACATTTCACTCAGAGTCCTAAATCGTTTCAAGTCTTTCTTAAACGATCGTACTTATCTACGTTTTCGATATAGATACGCCTTGTACGTGGTCATTTTCGCGTGACTGCCCTTGCCACAGGGCTTAACTTGTAGTAGTTGTACTCAGTTCCTGTGTCTCGTTCGCACTTACCCCATTGGGTAGTTTGTATATATCATGTAATTAACTTTTTCCATTTTTTCTGTGGTTGTAACTTTTGTACTGTATTTCCCTATAAAGCTGTTAAATCGATAAAGTGCTTATGCAATGAAAGGAAAAATAATAAAGAACCATTTTAATTCTCAGATGTTTTATAGACAGAAATAATTTTCTGATTTCTCTTTTAGCTGCTGGGATTTCAGAGTTGAAAGAACGTCTTGGCGATATTGAGATGAACATAAGAACAGTAGACGCAGGTAAGGTATTATCATGATAATCTTGAACGTCGTGGACAAACGAAGGAAGGAATGAAGTAACAAACGACGGAAGAAATGAAGAAAGAAACGAAGGAAGGAGTGAATGAATAAACAAACCAACGAAAGAGTAAAGAAACAAACTTAAACGACATTTGAAGGAAGTTTGTCTCGTAAAATGATAGAGTGACATCTTTTACAACTTTCCCGTATTTTACTTCGTTTTTTATCTATTTCAGTTTGTTTGAATGTAAATGAGATGGTCTCTGACGTCAGGTGCAGGGTGGAGAATTTTCGCTCATTAAAAATGTCTTATATCTCCGTGATTGCTAAGTTTACAACGTTCATTATCATGAGGAGTTATTACACGCACATTTTCAAGTAAATTTGTGGAACAAACTTGAAGATGGAACAAATATTTTAATGTGTGAAAATTCTCTGCACCTTACGTCAGAGCATAGTCAATCGAGATATGGTCTGGAAACTCAGCTAAAGTCTTTGTTCTATCTTTTTGTTCATCTTTATGCAATTTTGTGCACGGTGCACGGTCACTGAACCTATTGTATTTTAGTATAATGAAGCAATCATCCAATAGAATCGTTTGGGTTTAATCGCTCAACCGTGTTGCTAGTTAAATATTAATAAACCTAAAACAAAGGATGTGCACGGTGTAAGGTACGGTTCAACATCAAAACGTAGCTCATTATAGTCGCTTTGAAGTTTGACGAGTTTCCAGACCATATCTAGTTCGATTGACTATGGTCAGAGACCATCTCATTTACATATCAAACAAACTGAAATATTTCAAAAACGAAGTAAAATACAGAAACGTTGTAAAAGGTGTTACTCTATCATTATGCGAGTTCTTTCATATTAGACAAACTTAATTTTTGTTGCCAATTTCCTTTAACGAACGAACGAAGGGAGAAACGAGGAGACGAAGGAAAGAACGAACGAATGAACGGCTATGCGACGTACAATGGTGAATTTTAGAAGGAAACGAACAAGGAGACGTTGTCTGGAGGCTTGGTATATCAATAGCGCCTACGCCTCATTAAATCGCGATGACGGTGGTTTATTAACAGAAGCTTTTTGCATCTTGTTAAATGTTAATAGATAACGTCATCATCGGTTCTATGAGGGTATAAATAGGGATCCTAACTTTACAACGATCATCCCTCATGATGAAGACACTAGATTGGAGTGTCGAAACGTTGGGTCATAAAGTTACGTTCAAAAAACTTTTTAAACCAGAGTAGCGTTAAACTATGTCTGATTTACTGTTTAAAAACGAAATAAGTAGACAAAGCATCGCATATATCATTAGTCTTCAACTCCTGCGAATTATCTTCTTAAGGGGTGAGTCAATGGAAGTTGAATTGCGAAAACGATCAAGGAGATCAAAACAAGGTAGCTATACAAGAATGGGTGAGCACAATGGAGGATCGAATAAGAAAGTTAGGTGGACAAGGAGTTGAAAGATTTCTGTCCAATTTGTTCCGGGCATTTGAAGGAATGTTCCTTGGAACAGATACGCCAAAAAGTAACGCGGAAGACGTTCTTAACACATTACAAGACATCAGAGAAATATCTGCCGTAAGTATTTAGCGTCATGATTAACATGGTGATCATCATTGCCATCGCAATCACCATTATCACTATGGTTATCATCATCATCACCATCATCACCATCATCATCACCATCATCATCACCATCATCATCATCATCATCATCATCATTATCATCATCACCATCACCATCATCACCATCATCACCATCATGATCCTCATCATCACCACCATCATCATCATCATCCCATCGTCATCATCACCACCATCATCATCCCATCGTCATCATAACCACCATCATCATCACCATCATCACCATCATCACCACCATCATCATCTCATTATCATCACCACCATCACCACCACTATCATCATCACCATCATCATCATTACCATCATCACCATCATTATCATCACCATCATCATGATCACCATCATTACCATCATAATCATCACCATTGACACTATCACCATCATCACCATTGTTATTAACAAAATGTGCTTTGTTTTCTCAGACATTTCATGACATTTTCAATAACAACGAAATCACCTTAGAAAAAGCCAACAGTCATGCAGAAATTGTTCTGGGACAACTAAAACACATCAAAAACACAAAGATATTCTGTGACAAGTGAGACATTATTACCACATCATGGTATCATACTGTACTACAGTAGTAAACAGACCTGAAGATCCAAAATCTACAAGCAAGACCTTTCTGGTACAAAAGCAACTAGCAAGATCTATGCTTTTCAAGAAAGATAAAAGTGAACAACATTTTGATAAATCAAATAAGAAGTCAAATATTTTATTTAGTTAAATAATAAAGAATATTTAAATAATAAATAATATTTTATTTACTTTAATATTTTATTTATTTAAACAACAGATGGTGAAAATATAGATCTGGAATCCAAATTTTAACAAAAATAGAAGTACCAAATATTTTTGGGATTGAGTGCAGAATTATAAAACACAATGTTTTGAAGTAGAACTGTCTGTTTTGTTTGAGCTGTATAGCCACATACTATACACTAAACTCACGTCTAGTGTATAGTATGGGGCCCAAATTTAGCATTTAAATGCCTCTGAATTGCCACTTTTAGCTGTTTCTGACAGTATATTTTCCTCCATAAATCTGCTTGCATAAGAAGGCTCTATGTACAGTGGATCACGACGTGTTTTAGACTCGATAAAACACTGTTGCGAGTGTTTTGAACGGCTTCAAAAACGACTGCATCTAAATATAAACCATGTTTACCAACTATCTCAGTGATTCAAGCCATTTTCGCCGAGAAAATCGAAGGAAAAGTTTATGTAAATCAAGACGAACTTTATCAACATATCAAGACACGATACGGTCATGATTTTCCTTTGTGTTTTCTCTCATGAATTATTTCATTAATAATTGAAATACATTTTGAAACCTTCCCCGAAGTAAATATCCGTCCAGGACTTAATCCCTATTGTTTGGTAGGTAATTCCCCATTAAAACTTCTTTCATAAAAACGTCTATAAACTACCTGCATCTATTTTAAAGACTGATTGAGGAATTCTGAAGGGAAGCGAGCACTAAAGGGGAAATAAAATTAGTGTCTGTGAAGTATATGGTGTTATATACGGCTTACCTTTAAATTTGTACCTCAATTGTCGAGCACCTGTTGACAGACTGGCAATTCAGTTATCTTCTTTTTTTACTGAAACATCAATTCGTACACTCCCCGACACCGCATTCTCGCATGGAAATACATAATCTCTTGCCGAATTCACTTTTGTTTATTTTCAAAGTCATTTAAAGGGACAACTGTGGATAACTGTCCATGTATACTGTAGGCTCAGGACCAAAATACTTTGAATGATCAGGCAAAATACCCCCGGATTGTAGACCCCTCTAGGCGTTGTTAGGCATGTATACAACACACTTTCATATTTTCTCTTTTCTAAAAAGGATGTTTTTATGATGTTAGGATGTTTTTAAGCCTCAAAATCGACAAATTTATTAAAAAATCTGTCACAGAGACTGGGTCCGAATTTAGTGATGACGTTTTTGCTAGGAACGCCAGCAACGCAATATCTTCCCCCGCGTGTTTTGTAGCTTTCGTGGTATTTAGACGCGCGTGGAAGTGACTCTTTTGTCTGAAGTATAATAAGGCCAAGTAAAAATATATACTAGTTTATCGTCCCCGCACGCATACTTTTCTCCTGCGCATCAATTTTTTTTTTATTTGCATCGAAAATCTGTCTTGTTTTCGGGGCCTTTTGCGCCACCTTTCGACCCTTCCGGTATCTTTCGGTACCTTTCGGCACTTTTAGGTACCTTTTTGGACTTTTCTGGTTTTACACGCCACAATTTGTTTTGGTCCATCTTGTATCGAAGCAGTTGCAGAGAAATCCATTCGATTCTGTCATGGTTTTTGTTTGTGCTTGTAATACAACATTAGCTTTAATATAGGTGTTAAAATTAGGTTTTGGTAGGTGATGGCCATTTCGGAGAAGCCATCTTGGGAAAAGTGCCCACATTTTTTTTAGTTAGGACGATAAACTAATACATTTTTTACTTGGTACAGTAAAAACCCACATAAAAGAACCACTATTTTTGACGTCAGGCTGAAGTGGTTCTTATATAATGGGCACATAGTGAGAAATCAGGCCGAGTTGGTTCTTAACTGGTTCTTATTTCTAGTCAAAAACAATTGTTCCTGGTTTAGTGTTTTAAATGATTTGTTTCCTTAATTAGTGAGCTGTTGACCCTGGAAGGTCTTGTATTCACATAAATTGAACATTAACATCCCAATTGTATTTCATAGCCTCAAAATTTGATAAAATGTATCCTCGTTGAGTACTAAACAACAGATTATGTTTTGTACAAAAGTTAAGGTTTTTTAAGAACTAGTCTCATTTGTCAGCCTGAAGTGGTTCTTGTATTTTGGGTGCTTAATTGCCTAAATTTCAGGCTGATGGTTCTTAATCCACTGGTTCTTTTATGCGGGTTTTTACTGTATTAAAGTTTTTAAATGTAAACATTTAAAAACTTTAAAAAAATATTTGTGAGGCACTTTGTAAAGGCATTTCTTTAATCAACATTAGCAGAGGAAAAACAGTGGGAAAATATATCAAGATAAACCAGGTTCTTTCATAGATTTGTTACTCGCCATCTCTGTCTATCCTGCAGGGCCTTTCAATTCCTCAAACTTTCTTCCTGCCCTAAGCAGGGGTTTTTTTAAGAAAAATTTAGAACTGCACATTTTGTCATTAACTCATTCTCATTCTCGTCCGTACAAATATGAACGATGCTGACTTTAGTATTTCAGTTTGTCTAGTAATGCCAGGCGATTTAATCCTCCATGGGAATGTCCTCAAATGCGATCTGACGAGAACTAGAAAGGGTCAATTTCTATTATAATAATTGGACAATATTTGCATGGTTATAAAAACGTAGAAAGCTCTTAACGATGGTTGTTAGAATGATACAGTATTAATTCAATTGTTATTAATTATTTATTCCATTACCTTCGATTACTTTAGTTTTCAACTGCACATAATTGTTTTTAGAGTTGCACAAATTGATTTGGAACTGCACGTTAAAAAAACCCTGGCCCTAAGATCATAAACCTCAGAAAGGGCCAGAGATAAAGATTATATAAAAAGACCAAACTGAAACAACACGAGATAGGCTTATTGTTGCACTCAAATACTAGAAAAAAATGTTCACGTAATCATTTCATGAATTATTTAATAACATTTTCTGCTACAAGGCAAAGTCTCGTAGTTTTGTCTCTTACTAAATTCAATGTCGTACAAATGCGCTGTCACAAGCGCCTTGTGTTTCGCGATATATATGATTTTCACTCATATTCTTACGAATGATTTAAACTACTACAAATTAATAAATTTCATATACAACATACCACCTAGTTATACGAAGGTACTTTATGAGCTTTTGCCGTCGAAAAATCGGCACGTCCCATGATAAAATTTCATGATTTGGGGCTTATTACATTACATGGAGAGTTTTAATGTCAGCCCTTTTGAAGGGGATGAAATTTTTTCGTGATTACATTGGGAAAGTCTGTCCGGGGTTAAAATCTCGGGGGTAAATCTCGCACGAAACTTGATATGAAAAATGTTTGGCAAGATAAGTGCTCGTACGATGGGAGTCTACCACTGATCTCTAAATAGACGGGATCGAGCAACTATTGTTCAGAAAATGAAGCCAGAAGTAGCTCGTGGCGGCCATCTTGTTGGGACCACATTATATAGTTTTACTATAAGCGACAGAGACTATCTGTCTCTGATCTTTTAAAGATTCTAAAATGAATCAGTTGTCCAAGGTTTTCTAGTAATATGGAACACAAACTACGGTTCCATAACAGTAACGACTATGAAGCTGGAACTAGCGCGTGGCAGCCATATTGGAGTGACTGGTGGTCGGTCATTCCAATATGGCCGCCGAAAAATATTCCCGGCTTCATAGTTACTGTAATGGAGCCGTAATTTGTGTTCTACATTACGGGAAAACCTTGGACACAACTGATTCATTTTAGCATCATAAAAGATCAGAGACAGATAGTCTCTGTCGCCTTCAGTAAAACTATATAACGTGGTCCATTCAAGATGGCCGTTATTATTTCACCTTCAAACTCGCCATGTAATCGGCCCCAAAGCCTGATAATTGAAATAGGTTATCAATTTTTCAAAAAAACACTTTTTAATTGTACTCTAGCAAAGTTTCAAACATGAACAATACAAAAATCTGGTTGCAGTCAAGGACGGCGCCATGTTTGATTTTTTATATATTTTTGGTTAAAGTGTTTATGAAACGAAAATTAAGTTTTATGTATTTAAAGGACATTGGCAATACAAATTAAGTTTGTCTAATATGAAAGAACTCGTAAAATGATGGAGTAACACCTTTTACAACGTTTTGGTATTTTACTTAGTTTTTGAAATATTTCAGTTTGTTTGATAAGGGTAGAGAATTTTCACTCATTAAAATATTAGTTCCATCTTCAAGTTTGTTCCACAAATTTACTTGAAAATGTGCATATAATAACTCCTCAGGATAATGAACGTTGTAAACTTAGCAATCACTGAGATACAAGGGCGTCAATCCTGGGGGGACGGGGGGGGGGATGTATCCCCCCCACTTTTTGACCAATGTATGATTATCCCCTTCTGACTTTCCGCAAACGATGCAGTCATCCCCCCCCCCCCCCACTTTCAGACACGGATTTTCGCGCTTGCTGAGATATAAGACTTTTTTAATGAGTTTAAATTCTCTACCCTGCACCTGACGTCAGACACCATCTCATTTACAATGCAATGAAAAATTCAGTTGTAAAATAACTCTTTTGTTTGAAAGAACTCTTGAAACTATAAAGACTAACCATTTACAACTTTTTCATATCTCACTTCACTCTTGAGATATTAAGATTTGTTTGATATGTAAATGTCATACTTATGACATCACAATGCATGACGACTTATTGAAAATGCTTATATATCCTTGAGTGATTATGTAATGAAATCACTTGAAATACAGGTGCTTGAAATACAATGACATCAAATATGCAAATCATCAAACGATTCCATGTGATAATTGTAAAGATATATGCAAAATTGTTCAATAAGTCATTACGAATTGTGATGTCATAAGTATGATCATTTACATATTAAACAAATCTTAATATCTCAAGAGTGAAGTGAGATATGAAAAAGTTGTAAATGGTTAGTCTTTATAGTTTCAAGAGTTCTTTCAAACAAAAGAGTTATTTTACAACTGAATGTCAACTGAATGTTTCATTGCATAGACACCTTAAGTAAAATACGGAAAAGTTGTAAAAGGTGTTACTCTATTATTTTACGAGTTCTTTCATATTAGACAAACATAAATTTTTGTTGCCAATGTCCTTTAAACGAATTCCATGCTAGGCAAGGCCTATATGGCGCCGACCATGGTTGCAGATAAATATCTTTTACACAATACTGCACTAAATTCAGGTTCAGTCAATTTAAATCACATAAATTACGACAGTATTGTACATTTCAGGGCCCATGAGTTATTGAAATCTGACAGGCAGGCTTTCTTGCAGGTTTACGTAAAAAAGTAGGGTAAGAATAGGACTAAAATTTTAGAAAAACTAGGAATAAAGACATGCATAAAAATATTACTACAGTACGAATTTTTCGTGATTAATTTGAAATGACAATACCACAATAATACAATTTAACCTCAGTTTTTCATGAAGAAAATGTACAAAAGTGGCATCTTGAATAATAATTCAGTGGTTTAATACTATCCACAGCCACGAGAAAATACTAAAATATCCTGGCAGTTTCAGGACAAAAGTCAACTGATTTCACAAAACCAAATAAAATGGGATTTTAAAGTGTGTACGAAATGATAATTTCTGTTTGCAATAAACTCTCTTACTTTAAAAAACTCTTGAAAATATAAATATTGGCGTTTACGACTCTTCCATGTCTTACTTCATTCTTGAGATATGAAGATTTGTTTGATATGTAGATATCACACTGCATACGTCAAACTGTATAATGGTTGTGCTGAAAATCCTGTATATCTTTGGGATTATGTAACGAAATAACTTGAAACTGTGCATGCGCGTGAGTGTATCAAATAACACTAAGCATGTGAAGTTTAGAGTGATTTGATAATCCCAAAGTCATTATGCAGTGTGATGTATGCAGACGTGTGTTATTTACATATCAAACAAATCTTCATATCTCAAGAACAAAAATTAAAATTGGTGAGACCATGGAAGCATTGTAAATATAAGCTTTTTTTCAGGAGTTGTTTCGAATAAAATAATTTATTTCAAACAGAATTTTTCAATTCATAGACACTATAATTTGAAAAACTATGGAAAACTAGAAAAATCAAGGATATATAAAAAGTAGGAAAGTACAAAAAAGTAGGATAAGTTAGGAGTAGGATTGCCAGAAAGCCTGCATGATAAAATTCCACACCAAGCAGTCAACACCAAGCTAATAAGAACATTTCACCTTCAAGAAAACCTCAGGCTGAAATTTCGAATTTTGGGGCCCCTAAATACGAACCTGATGTTTAAAATAGGAAGAGAGGCTTAAGGTGCTTATGAAACGAAAATTAAGTTTGTCTTATATATTTTTATTGGAGCTCTTTCATATCTCACGTCGTTCTTGAGATATTTAGACTTATGTGATATGCAAATGATAACCTATGACGTAAAGAGCTTTACACAATCAAGAAATTAGAAATAGTAAATTAATTTGACATCACTATTTCGATGTGATAATGTTAAGTTTCACGAAGTGTCGTAATGTGCAAAGTTTCCAGTGATTTCGTAGAATAATTTCAAAGATATACATGATTTTCTAAAAATGTGCAAAGCTCTTTCGCCATAGGTTATTCATTTGCATATCACATAAGTCTAAATATCTTAAGAACGATGTGAGATATGAAAGAGCTCTAAATTACCATTCCTCGTCATTTTAGGAGTTCATTTAAATAAGACAAGCTTAAGTTTTCGTTTCATAGGCAGTTTAAAGGGACACTCCGGCCCAAATACAAATGCAGTTCATATGAAAGATCTTACTGACTTTAGTTTATTTCCAAAGTTTCAGCATTCCTATCAATTTAGTTGAGAAGATATTGCTAGTTGAAGTTGAAAATTTGTGGATTTTGACGCCATATTGGTTTTGAAAATATGACGTCATTGAGTGATTCTTTATCGTCAGTGGAGTTGTTTTGATGGCGATCACATAGTGATAGTTATTGTGAATGGTTTTTGGACGAAAATTAGTCGAAATAAACTATTTAGTTCATCATGCAGGAAAGTAGAGGAGTTTCTTAGGCATAATACGAGACACGTCACTCAGTGACGTCATATTTGAGAAACAAAATGGCGTCGAAGTTGGACAAACTCTCCAACTTCAACTAGCCACATCTTCTTAACTAAATTGATAGGAATGCTGAAACTTTGGAAATAATCTAAAGTCAGTAAGATCTTTCATACGAACTACATTTGTATTTGGGCCGGAGTGTCCCTTTAAGTAATACATGAGAAGTGATATTTGAAAATGTTGACAAAATTACACGAGCTATTAGGCAAGTGCAATTTGGCACAGATTTCAAATATCACAAGTAATGGAAATCCTTAATTGCACGAGCAAAATCATGATTACTTCTTCATTACATGTATGACAAAATTACGTTTGGCAAACCCTTCCCCTGCTACTATCTCCGCTCCAGTGGGAGCGGATATAAGGCCCTGGGAACGAGGTTGAGTAACACTAATAGTATTATGAATATTTCGCCAAACACAAGTGTGATTTTTCTTTAATTCTTCAAGAACAAGTGCCATTTACTATTAATAAAATTCCAATCAATTTTATACATACAGTTTACTGCGAAAGCGAAAAAGCTATTTTTCATTACCACATGTGGAATGTTTCACACCCGATGTGTTATTTTTCATAACACATGTGGAATTTTTAATACCACATGTGGCACTTTTCCCAAATATCCGTGGTATATAAAAATCTAAGTTTAATACTGATGTCATTAATGGAGTGAATAAAATTGATTAAAATTTCATTAAGAAAATAATTGCACTTCTCTAGACAATCAGAACGCAGTAATTTTGTCATGCATATAATGTATCGGTCAAATCCAACCATGCTCATCCCCCCTACAAAACGTGTTGTTGTTCGAGTGACATACTGTACCTAGGAGGTCAAGGGTCAATATCTGCCTTGTAAACAGTATTTATATAATAATTTGGATATTTGAAAACACTTAAAATTGCTGTTATTGCTTTCATGTTTCCGGTGGGGAATTAATAGCATTTTTGAAAAAAATGTCAAATGCCCGGGGGGTTGGCCCTGGAGGGTTGGGCACGCTTGGATTTGACTGATACGTCAAATAGAAGGTAAAAACACATGACTATAGCATAGCTACAAGTTCACGACCCTATCCCGCCATTCCGACTGATCATCGGAGTCCGAGAGATCGTCTCCACCATTCCTGTCCGTCATGGAATTGATGCTAGCGCTGGAATTCGAATGGGACATGTTTTTATTTTTCGAATGTCTCTTTGCACGGAAGTTTCTGTGTTGAAATGTCGGCGTACCGCTACCAGGAGCATGAAGTAGGCCATCATCTTCGCATTCATCTTTTTTCGCGCAGTACTCGTGCTCCTTTTTCATATCGGGTACAGTGAAGTGCACCGTTAACTGGTGAAAAAATGAATTATACTGAGGAAATGAATTTTACTACAGACAGACAGACAGACAGACAGACAGACAGACAGACAGACAGACAGACAGACAGACGAGACAGACGAGACAAGACGAGACGAGACAAGACAAGACAGACGAGACAGGACAGACGAGACAAGACAGACGGACAGTAAAACTCATTATACAGGTGGAGCCACCACCACTGTTCTGTTCTACCAGGAATCCGCCAAAATCGACAACGACGACGAACAGCTCTCCTTCGAACGTGTCTCATCTGAGCTAAAGCAGCATTGTACTGGCTCGCTGCATAAATTGCTAACTGTTGTTGATGACAATTTTGAAACAACAAAAAGCCAAGCAATAGACCACAGCATTTAAATACGGCGACCAAAGGACCAAGAGACAAAAGAATAAAACTTGCTACCAAAACTCTTCGTTTGTCCGCTATTTTCAATTTGTTTAGTGGCCACGCAAAGGGAGGCTGACCCTACTAGAGCAGTTAGCCCTGCTACAAGGGTCACCCTACACCATTTAAGATAACCTGGATTATCCCAATTCCCCAAACAAACGTCGAGCAACGCGAATGGAACAAGCGCGAACAGGAAAAACCAAAGCGAGTATCAATGTTTTGTGTTATTATAAAAATACATATAAAAATTAACATTTCAGTGCTCCTTCTTTAACTGCTTTTGAGTTGAAATAGAAATCATTTTCCGTGTTTGGCATGCAGTTTTAGAAACACGAGTGGAAGAAGTTTGGGAGAATGCGAGAAATTGAGTTTCCACTGGAATTCTGAGTTCTCCCAGAGTGTTTCTAGAACTGTACCCAAAGATGGAAAATGTTTTCTATTTCTTGATTATAAGACTCGTGGCAGACATTTAACGCCAGTTTCTCACTAATCTCTAAATAAAGACTGGAACGAGCAACTATTGAATATTTCGCGGCGGCCATCTTGAATGGACCACGTTATATAGTTTTACTGTAGGCGACACAGACTATCTGTCTCTGATCTTTTAAGATGCTAAAATGAATCAGTTGTCAAAGGTTTCCCGTAATTTAGAACACAAACTACGGCTCATTACAATAATGAAGCCGGGATTAGCGCGTGGCGGCCATATTCGAGTAACCACCGTGGTTACTCCAATATGGCCGCCACGCGCAAATTCTGGCTTCATAGTTACTGTTATGGAGTCGTAGTTTGTGTTCTATATTATGAGAAAACCTTGGACAACTGATTCATTTTAACATCTTAAAAGATCAGAGACAGATAGTCGCTGTCGCCTATAGTAAAACTATATAACGTGGTCCCAACAAGATGGCCGCCAAGAGCTACTTCCGGCTTCACTGTCTGAACAATAGTTGCTCGATCCAGTCTTTATTTAGAGATCAGTGCAGTTTCCGGCTCGTACGTGGTCAAGAGAATCGAAACCGACTCTACAACATATCTTCTCACCTTATTATTTGGATTGCGCATGGCATTTGGATAAATAATTCTCAACTTATTAATAATTCATAAAATAATACCATAGGTTATCCGAGGAAGAACTATATAAATTCACTTTCTTCTCAATCTTCTCTTAAAATACAGATTCGTTTGAGAAGCTATATCAAACACTTGAGTGTTCCATCGTCTATTCAAACACCATGAAGTCGGCTAAATGGATACTCCAGCCAAAATACAAATGTAGTTCATATGAAAGATCTTACTGACTTTAGTTTATTTCCAAAGTTTCAGCATTCCTATCAAGTTGAAAATTTGAGGATTTTGACGCCATATTGGTTTTGAAAATATGACGTCATTGAGTTATTCTTTATCGGTAGTGGAGTTGTTTTGATGGCGATCACATAGTGATAGCTGTTGTGAATGCTCTTTGGATGAAAATTAGTCGAAATAAACAGGAAAGTAGAGGAACTTCTTAGGCATAATACGAGATAGAATCACACAGTGACGTCATATTGAGAAACAAATATGGCGTTGAAATTGGACAAACTCTTCAACTTCAACTAGCCATATTTTGTAACTAAATTGACAGGAATGCTGAAACTTTGGAAATAAACTAAAGTCAGTAAGATCTTTCATATGAACTACATTTGTATTTTGGCTTGAGTATCCCTTTCAACAGTTTTGCCTCATTCTTTAAACCACTTCTTGGTGTTTCAATTTCGGATGAAAACTACCACCAGAAATGACGCCATTGTTCCACTCAAATGGCTAAGAATTCACCTCGATTTCCGCTCTAGTGTCTATAGGATTTCTATAATTTTCAATTCAGATTACAGGGAATGCGCAATCCAGTTACGTAGAGATCAGCGGTTTTACACAACGTAGCGTAGGTACTTCATCTTGTAGGAAACAAAACCCACATGATACACCCACTGGACCAATGCACCTTTTCCTTTAAAGTGCCTATGAAACGAAAATTAAGTTTGTTTTATTTGAAAGAACTTTTAAAATAATGAAGAATATTAATTTACAGCTTTCTCATATTTTACTTGGTTCTTGAGATATTTAGACTTATGTGATATTCAAATGAGATAGCTATGACGTCAAGGGGTTTGCAATACATTTTAACATATTGGAAAATCGTGTATATCTTTAAGATTATTAAACGAAATCACTTGAAACATTGCATGTGGATACAGACACCTAAACTGGAGAACATCGTTCTAGTTTTATGGTCGCCATGGTAACAAATTAGTTTTCAGACATCTTGATTTCTAAAATAAAATTATTTGTTTTCTCTTCCGTCCCAAACATTTGCGGGTTGGTACTGGTTTAGCAGATTTTCACTGACTTAACCAATTCGAAACTGAAGTTTAACTTTGGTGCAACACATAGCTACAGGTGTATGTCAGAAAACAAAGATTTTTGACAAAGAGACTTAGAGGTCTATTATTACTATTGCAACATTGAAACTTGAACGATGTTCTCCAGTTTAGTGGTTTGTATCCACATGCAAAGTTTCAAGTGATTTCGTTTAATAATCTTAAAGATATACACGATTTTCCAATATGTTAAAATGTATTGCAAACCCCTTGACGTCATAGCTATCTCATTTGAATATCACTCAAGTCTAAATATCTCGAGAACCAAGTGAAATATGAAAGAACTGTAAATTAATATTCTTCTTTATTTTAAAAGTTCTTTCAAATAAAACAAACTTAATTTTCGTTTCATAGGCACTTTAAGATGGCTCGATAGTCTAAATCATCATGAGAAATTGCATTTTCCGCCATACAATGTTTTGTAGTGCAGATCTGAGCTTTATTTCGGTTCATTGCATAGCTCTAGCGGTGGTCTTGATTATTGAAACGTTTCACACTTGTAGCATTTGTATATCTAGAGAAATTGTGTTTATGATAAGCGGCAGATGATAAGCGGCAGATGTTATGCAAATTAGTTTTCTGGACTTATTGGAAGCACGATTTCTCCACTCAGGTAAACTTTGAGGGTATAAAACGTTTCAGTAAACAAGACCACCACTAGAGCTATGCAATGAACTACGATGAAGCGCCGATCTGTATTACAAACATTTTTATGCGGAAAAATTTCTCATGATTTAGACTATCGAGCCACCTTACGAAAATGAGACCTATTTAAAGGGATATGGCAATATAAATTAACTTTGTCTCATTTGAAAGAACTCGTAAAATGGTATAAGAAGACCTTTTACAATGTTTCTGTATTTTTCTTGGTTTTTGAAATATTTCAGATAATCATGACAAAAGACAGTCTACAATCCGCCATCTTGTTGTAATATTTGACCTAATTAACTAGGAAATTGGTGACGTCACAAGCAGGGTAAACCTGATGAAACTACTCCATAGGTGACCGAATTTCCACGGAAGGCTTTTTAAAATGTTGTGGGCCAATTGAAAATGGAAATAGTGCAACATAATCGAGTTTCTGGCTCATAATATCGTAAGGTTGGCAAGATAAAAAATTCACTTTACACTACTTATGACGTCACATGCATATCGAAAATAATTCCAAGATGGCGGACAGCACGCTGTCTTTCGTCAAATTATTTCGAAAACCAAAAAAGATAAGGGAAAATTGTAAAAGGTCTTGTTATACCATTTCACGAGTTCTTTCAAATGAGACAAAGTTAATTTATATTGCCATATCCCTTTTAAGACTCTAAATAGTCTAAATTTTCAGTAGACACCGAATATATCAGAAGAACAATTTTAGGCGGGTGCTTACTGTACGAGTGGATCCGTAGTTAGGATCAGGTTAGGATTAGGTTTATGTTTAGGGTTATGTTCAGTATAGATCCACTATATCCCTTATAAGATGAAGTACTTACCCAACGTAGCGTAAAGCCTCGTTTCCAACCATCACTAGAACTTTCTCGAAGCTCGCTCCGAGCATCGAGATCATAAATAAAACTAGACGGGGCACTGGAACCTAAAACGTCCAGGCCTTTTTGCAATTCGAGAACCTCGCAGTCCAAAACAAGGAATCGTAAATTCTACAATTTTTGCGTTTCTTTTTCACTATTTGGCGATTAAGCCTGTGAACAATGTTGTACTGTCAACTGTGAACAATGTTGTGTTGCCAACTGTGAACAATGTTGTGCTGCCAACTGTGAACAATGTTGTGTTGCCAACTGTGAACAATGTTGTACTGTCAACTGTGAACAATGTTGTACTGCCAACTGTGAACAATGTTGTACTGCCGACTGTGAACAATGTTGTACTGCCAACTGTGAACAATGTTGTGCTGCCAACTATGAACAATGTTGTGCTGCCAACTGTGAACAATGTTGTGTTGCCAACTGTGAACAATGTTGTGCTGCCAACTGTGAACAATGTTGTGCTGCCAACTGTGAACAATGTTGTGCTGCCAACTGTGAACAATGTTGTGCTGCCAACTGTGAACAATGTTGTGCTGCCAACTGTGAACAATGTTGTGTTGCCAACTGTGAACAATGTTGTGGTGTCAACTATGAACAATGTTGTGCTGCCAACTGTGAACAATGTTGTGTTGCACCCCGTGAACCTTGTCAACAAGGTTGTTCAGCCATGGTAACAATGCTGAACAATGCTGAAACAATGCTGAACAACATTGTTGAAACAATGCTGAACACCATTGTTGAAACAATGCTGAACAATATTGTTGAAACAACGCTGAACAACATTGTTGAAACAATGCTGAACAACATTGTTGAAACAACGCTGAACAACATTGTTGAAACAATGCTGAACATTGTTGAAACAATGCTGAACAATATTGTTAAAACAATACTGAACAACATTGTACGTTCAACAATATTGTTTAGCATAGACGCGTTGTTACAGTATTGTGCAGCTAACATGCTGCAACAACTTCTGTGATTTTTCGCTGTGTAGGCGATCTAATGCTGACGCACTCGCAACGAGCTGTTAACAAGTTCTTACGATGACTGGAAAAGAGGCATAAGTCTACCCGTAACATACGTTAACGTTTAAATCAATAACTGAAGCAACAGTCAATAACTGAAGCAACAGTCAAACATAAGTTTCCTTCCCGTATTTGCGTCGTTCGTCGTCGCCACCCCACTCCGACTCAGGGTCTGTGTCTGTGTCAGACAAGTCCTCACACGAACCCCCGTGTCCTTCGTTGTTGTTTGAACTAAGAGAGATTGGCATTGTGTTTTGATCCATTTTCAGAGCGCAGCCATACGAATGCCGTTTCAGACTACCACCCTTGTCGGCGGACGAGAAACGACTCATTTCGTCATCGGTTCCCGACTCCCCGCCATCTTCATCGCTGGCAGGATTATCAAAAAGCACTTTCACCTGATGGACAGAGAGAGAGAGATAGAGAGAGGGAGTTTGGAACCAACTGTTAAGGATAGTAATTCCGGCTTAGCCAAGTACTAATTGTATGAGCTGATAGTTGCTAGTGTAAGAACCAATCAGATTGCACACAATAGATTATGTATGCCTGGTGGGTGTCTATGTAATACATTTACAGATATCGTTATAACATGGGACGCGGTGGGTATAAGAGCAAGCATTGACTACAATTAATAAACTGGCCTGCGTGCACACCAACAGAGTAGACATTTACATTAACCAGGGTCTCTCTCTATCTCTCTCTCTTCACCCAGGAGAAGAGCATTCATAATTTTGAACATGCAAATGTCGCGCGAAATACTAATGTTTATCTTAACTACCTGGACTGAGACGCTGCGTATCTTCTTGGAACGTATCAATAAACAGCAACAGTGAATGGAAAGGAACTGCGATCGTAAGCATACTACGCTCTCGTCATCCCCGTTATCAGCGAAATCACCGCAATCAACCCCTCACCACCATTCAACACCATCACCTTCTCATTTTGACAATCACCATAACCATCATGTATGCCTGTACACCTATCACCATCATCACCATTATCATCACCACCATCATCATAATCATCACCATCACTACAATCACCATCATCACCATCACTACAATCACCACCATCATCACCACCATCACCACCATCATCACCATCATCACCATCACCACCATCATCACCATCATCACCACCATCATCATCATCATCACAACCATCACCACCATCATCACCATCATCACCACCATCATCACCACCATCATCACCATCATCACCACCATCACCACCATCATCACCACCATCACCACCATCATCACCACCATCACCACCATCACCACCACCACAATCACCACCATCACCATCATCACCACCATCATCATCATCATCATCATCATCATCATCATCATCACCACCACCACCACCTCCACCACCACCACAATCACCAGCACCATCATCACCACCATATTCCCCTTCCCTGTTTCCCTGTCACAATTCACGTGCAAATTTCAACTGTGCAAACGTGAACTAAAACAGAGAATGCTAGCAAAATCTTCATGGGCATAATACCAAAACGAGAATGCTCTTATACCCACGCGAGTGATAATCGTACGTTTTTTCCAAAGCGAAACTTGATAAAGCAATGACTATTCGCAATAATGTTGCGAAAAATATTGCAGACATTTGTCACTCGCATTACCTAACTGCGACTTCAATAATAACAATGACAACAAAAATAATACATACATACATACTTTATTGAACGTGGCCGAGTCGAAGGTATGTCAAATGCGCCGCAGGCAGGGGCGGATTGAGGACCCCTGGGGGCAAATTTAGATTGTGGGGCCCCGGTCTCTGGGGCTGCGGTGCATGGGAACAGTTATCGCTTATCAGTATAATATAAGTATTGACTGCTGAGTCTGGGGTTTATTTTAACAAAATAATCTAAGTTAAATCCGTAGGTACACTGCATTAGACAATAGGCATGTCTTACTGTTACTGATCTATATAATGATTCTGTAAAATATTTCAAGATTTTTAACTTTTTAAATGATTTTTGCTTTTGTGGTCTGTTTTTTTCCTGCGTTTCAAATTTGAGCTGGGCTCTCAGAAGCTCGGGGACCTCAGGAGCTCTACTCACACGAGTTCAAGCTCGTGAATCTACGCAAGGTTATTCCCAGATGGTCACCCATCCAAGTACTAACCCAGTCCGACCGCCCTAATAGCACACACACAATAATAACAACAACATAACAATAACAGTGATTGCGTTCAGCCCGATCAATCACAGTGTGCAAACACATCTTCACTTGATATAAATAAGATCTCGCTTTATCAAACGTACTAACCATAGTGATTGGTAATAAGTTCAGAACGTTCTGAAAACTAAACTGCTTATTTATAAACACATTTACCAAAATCTAATAATGGCGTAATGTTGGAGCAAAGGGTGAGAAAAAGAAATGAGTTCTTAGAAGAACTGTTTAAAGATTTAAGAAATAAATAGGCTTAAAATAAAAGAGCACGATGCGGAAGACAACTTATCATGCAAGTGCTACGTCTGCTGATAAACTGAAACTTAGAGCGTATATTTATAGGGAAATAGGTAGGATGATGTCACCCCGATTGGGAATATGCGCTCAAGTTTATCAGCAGACGTAGCACTTGATAAGTTGTCTGCCGCATCGTGCTCTTTTATTTTAAGCCTATTTATTTCTCAAATCTTTAAACAGTTCTTCTAAGAACTCATTTCTCTTCCTCATCCTTTGCTCCAACATTACGCCATTATTAGATTTTGGTAAATATGTTTATAAATAAGCAGTTTAGTTTTCAGAAAGTTCTGAACTTATTACGCCATGGTCAGTACGTTTTATAAAGCGATATTTAAATTTGTCACCACGACAAAGTCAATATTTTATTATAAATAAGATCGCAACAATATCCTTACCTTGAAGCTTGGAGAGAATATTTTACTCTTCTTGTCCTTGTTTGCTTTGTCTAGATCTTCTTTATGTACGTCGAAGTAGAACCTCGTTCCAACGTCTTCATGTTCCGTTCCCGTTTCCAATTTCTTCGTTTCCATGGATGTCTCGCCTTCGCTTGCCTTCGGCGTTAGACCAGAAACGAAAAACGTGTTGAACCAAAACTGGAACATCAAGTCCTGACACAAGGAGCAAAGAGGTCTCGAAATTAGTGAGAGCAATGGGTCCGTATCTGATTGATAGGGAGGGGCGAGGGTAGCCCTAGCGAAGAACTGGACTGAATGTGCCCAGCTGTTGTGGTCTAGTGGTTACCACACATGTCTATGAGCAGGAGGAGACACAGGTTCAAATCCTGGGTCGGACCACCACTCGAGGAGAAAGTGCTGCCTTTGCAATACCAGCAAATAGTTGAAGACTTTCGGGTCTTCTCGGATTAAACGACCTTAAATCGTAGGCCCTCAGAACCCCTATAAATTGGGCTTCAAGCCTGTTGGGGTATTCTGTTCACCTAAAAAACTTAAACGATATCGTTTCCAAGTGTTTTTATTTGCAACGCGTTAAAAAAGTATCGTTTTCACAGCAGTGTATGAGCTGGGAGACCCGGGTTCATATCCTTTGTTGGACCACCACTCAGGGTCTTAAAATAATTGAGAAAGTGCTGCCTGTCTTTCAGGTCTTCTAGGTAAACGACCTTAAATCGTAGGCCCTCGCAATCCCTATCAGTTGGGTTTTCCGTTCACCTAAGAGTGATAAACAGACGATACGTGGACTATCGTCACTTAAACGATCGAGCATTTAAAACATGTGGACGATCGAGCACTTAAAAGGGATACTCCAGTCAAAATACAAATGTAGTTCATATGAAAGATCTTACTGACTTTAGTTTATTTCCAAAGTTTCAGCATTCCTATCAATTTAGTTAAGAAGATATGGCTAGTTGAAGTTGGAGAGTTTGTCCAATTTCGACGCCATATTTATTTCGACTAATTTTCGTCCAAAGAGCATTCACAACAGCTATCACTATGTGATCGCCATCAAAACAACTCCACTGCCGATAAAGAATCACTCAATAACGTTTCAAAACCAATATGGCGTTAAAATCCTCTAACTATATCTTCTTAACTAAATTGATAGGAATGCTGAAACTTTGGAAATAAACTAAAGTCATTAAAGTGGTACTACGATCAACTTTTTACCTATCGATATTTTTACGTATTTATAAAGCAGAGCTTCTAAATATTACTCGGTCGAAACCGTTTTGCGATTCGACGATGGCAAGTATTATTTTTCTGACTCCGAATCTGCAGTTGTTACGTCCGCCATTAATCGTTCATGTTCCTGACCAGCGTAACGAAGTGACGTCAAATTCTCAACGCGAAGACTCCATATGGCTAGTTCTTCAAGTAAATCAAGGTCGTTTTTTCAAATTCTTCGTCTGAAAGGCTGAACATTTCATCTACTTCTCGAAGAAAACAAGAAAACAAGTAACCTCGACTGAAATTCAGGCGTAGCATTGAGAATCTGACGTCACAAACAATATTACTTTTGAAATTGCGGGCTCACTTGGAACACGTTTTTAGCAATGGTGGCCTAAATAATAGTGATTTCAGAGCTCAAAATACTTACTTCAAAATACCATTTTTTAGTTTTTTTTTACATCGATCACTTTCGACCCTGAAATACTATTCTATGCTAAAGAAAATCTAAAAGACGGGGATGAATTTTCATCGTAGTGCCACTTTAAAACATGTGGACGATCGAGCGCTTAAAATGTAATTATCTGGCTCGGATAAATAGGGCAACCTTATCCTGCGCGAATGACTGTAAATAAATAATAAATCATAGTCGTACTCATGAAAGAGAAGGACGAATGTTTTACCTTTTTAAAAGCCCGATCCTTATTGTAAAATTGTACTTTGATGTCTCCACAAACTGGCAGAGGTTGTGGCAACGTAAACGAAATACCTTTCGCTTCTTTCTTGGGATGCTAACATGTAAAGTGAAGATGAAAAATTAGAAAAATATGCAACGGTAAGATGTATATGAAGTCAACTCGGACGACCACTTCTTGGTTAAAATAAAATTTAAAAATATATAAATAATAATGAAATAAAATAAATAAATAAATTAAAAAAAAATTATCGTTGTAAGTCATTGCGACTGTGTGACATGACGAGCCCAGATAGGCTCTTGGATACTCTATTGCATTTTGAACATGCAAGAGGATTTACATGGAGCAACTGGTTATTGTAACACTCCATCTTCAAAACAAGTGCTGCTTAAATGAAAGTTCTTTGTCGCCTTACATAAGAATAGGTATTAGTTTTCTTCTAATCAGTTTAGTTTTACAGGAATTGGGCTTTGTTTATCGTATTTTTGTAAATTGAAGGCCGCCATTTTTGTTCTGAACACGCGGGCGAATGCGGTCGCTCCCATTAATTTCTGACGTCATTGAGTGATAGAAACACCATGAAAAGAAATCCTTCACAATAGTGTGAATAGAAATCGTGTATAACAGACTAAGACCACATTATTGTCATGTTATTGTGAAGGGTATCTTTGTGTAGTGTTTCTATCAAACAATTAATGGGAGCAACCGCATTCGCCCGCAATCAGAACAAAAATGGCGGCTTTCAATTTACCAAAAATACGATAAACAAAGCCAAATTTCTCTAAAACTAAAACCGAATAGAAGAAAACTATTACCCATTCTCATGTGAAGCGACAAAGAACTTTCATTTAAGAAACACTTGTTTTGGGGTAGAGTGTCCCCCTTGTTACGCTGGGGACATGTTTTGGCGTCTCTGATGTCATAGGATCGAGATGTGTGGTTTTATGTTTTGGCGTCCCTGATGTCGCAGGAGATGTGTGGGTTTGCAATGTGGATGAATGTCAGTTTTAGCCTTGCCTATATCTGATGGCACCTCAATGCCTTTAAATTATCAAGCATCTCTTTGCTGATGTTTTATGCAATATGATTCTAACTCTTGGACACAATATATTGGATATAATCGTGTATATATCGATATACACATGTATATAGAGTAAACACATGTATTTATTATAATCTGATTGGTTCTTATACTAGCAAGATATCAGCTCATATAAATCAGTAACAAAAAACAAAACAAAATGGCGGAACATTTTTCTTAAGTGAATGAACAAGAAATCAGGTATAACTCCAAGAGTGTCAATATTATAAAATAATTATACCATTCGCTCTCGTCGTATTTAAGCTCATGGTAATAAAACGCTTAGCCTTGTTCGTGTGTCTGTCTGTCTGCGTGTGACGCTGTATTCCAGGCTCCCTCCCAGCATGGAAGTTAGTTTTACTACGCCTACCTCGTGTGATTTCGACGAGTATATTTTTACTTTTGACTGCCATACGTAAAAGAAGGGAGCTAAAAGTGAAGAGCAACAATACTGGTGTTAAAAAAACACATCACAATGAAGAAAGAAACAACGAGAACCATCTTACCATAAATTCTACTTGAGATCAAGTAACGCAAGACAAAAAAGAAACGCGATTTAGCGATAAACCAATTACGAAGAAAAAGGCAACAAACAAGCAAACAACAACACAGAACTAGCCACAACAACACAGAACAAACAAAAGAGAAGAAGTGCCTATCTCACGATTGGGGATTTTACATACCGTATTTCCTCATTATTAGAGGGGGACGTTTATTAGAGGGAGGTGTTTATTAGAGGGAGGCGTTTATTAGAGGGAGGCGTTTATTAGAGGGAGGCGTTTATTGGAGGGAGGCATTTATTGGAGGGAGGCATTTATTAGAGGGAGGCGTTTATTAGAGGGAGGGAGTTTATTAGAGGGATGCGTTTATTAGAGGGAGGTGTTTATTAGACGGAGGTGTTTATTAGAGGGAGGCGTTTATAAGAGGGAGGCGTTTATTAGAGGGAGGAGTTTATTAGAGGGAGGATTTATTAGAGGGAGGCGTTTATTAGAGGGAGGCGTTTATTAGAGGGAGGCGTTTATTAGAGGGAGGTGTTTATTAGACGGAGGTGTTTATTAGAGGGAGGCGTTTATAAGAGGGAGGCGTTTATTAGAGGGAGGAGTTTATTAGAGGGAGGATTTATTAGAGGGAGGCGTTTATTAGAGGGAGGCGTTTATTAGAGGGAGGCGTTTATTAGAGGGAGGCGTTTATTAGAGGGAGGCGTTTATAAGAGGGAGGTGTTTATTAAACAATAGGTTATTGACTGAGCGCGAGGTCCGAATAAGAATGATATTGGTCGAGACTCGTCGAGTTCTTTTTTTTGTTTTTACTTTTATTATTATTTAACTTTATTTAACTTTAACAATGGCTAGTATAAACTGAGTAAAAAGATTCCTTGTTTGGTTCCACATAAAGATAAATAAATCTGTCAATTTATAGCATCCTTTTTCTTGCACTTTCTGTATTTTTTCTAACAAACGCCGCTCTGATGTGTGCGGCGTTTATTAGAGGGAGGCGTTTATTAGAGGGAGGCGTTTATTTGAGGGAGGCGTTTATTAGAGGGAGGCGTTTATTAGAGGGAGGCGTTTATTAGAGGGAGGCGTTTATTTGAGGCTAGGCGTTTATTAGAGGAAATACGGTATTCGTAATATTTGGGTCTTCCTGAGCAAAATCATATTGTATATTGTCAGCCGAAAATTTAATCTTCATGGAGTTTTTCGCTGTTAAAGTTACTGGAGGTGATGTCTACTTGCCACAAAAATGCCTCTTGCAATGGTCATGTTATTCACCATGTGAAAGTGTTTGTTATTGGTTGGAGAAAGGACACGTGACGGCGAAGGACTCATAACACGTGACGATGAAGGACTACACGAATTAAATAATTTATTGTTATTGGATGACTGCTTCATGATCCATAAAATACAATACGTTCAGTGACCGTGAAAGTGAACAACGACATAAATCAATGACTTTTGCGGACCTTCAAACCATCCCTTATACTAACTATGGTTCTCATTGGCTGCTATTTACTGTCCTACTGTACTCTGTACTTACAGCATGACCCATTGTAGACAGTTGGGATGGTTTCCATTTCGAAGCCAGTAATAAGAAGTGTGGTTGGCGTATACTCCAGCTCGTGTTTCAGAAGATGAGCATAGTAGTAAACATACCGTCGCTGACTAGGTATCGTGACACCTTTCTTGTTAGATGTTCTCGCATCTCCGTAATACTCCAATGCGCTTTTACATGACGTAAAGTATTTTTTATGAAGAAGATATGCGCAAATCATCACTCCAGTGCGACCCTGAAATTGTGAACTTCAATGAATATCAATCTATTTATCTGTGGTAAAATAAAACATCAGGGCGGTCATAATTGTTAAGCCATTCATGTTCATAAAAAACCCAAATTGATGGAGTAGCTATGCTATGGGCTCCCCATTAGCGCCGATACTTGCTAATATTTTTGTGGGTTTTTATGAACATGAATGGCTTAATAATCTATTTATATGGAAACCGAAGACGGTCAGACACATCTACGATGGTCGCATTATAAAGCCTGGTTTCTATTTGGTCGCCACGATCGCAATGGTGTCATAGTCGAAATGTCTCATCTGCCCATCTATTAAAAACCTACTAGTGATAAAGAGCTATTCCCTAACTATAGACCTATTACTAACGTGGCTTTCTTGTCAAAAGTATTAGAGCGGATTGCTGCCAGACAGACAACAGACTATCTTATTGAGAATAACCTCGTTGCAAAAATGCAATCTGCTTATAGACTCTTTCATAGCACAGAGACAGCAGTTCTGCGTGTTTTAAGAGCATTGAGACTATTGTATAATGCTCCTAATACGTCTATATTATTATTATTATTATAGTGGTCGATGTAATAGAGTGTCGATCTGTCTTTACAGATTGCAGAGATATAGATGGACACTCTATTACATCGTCCACTATGACACCGTTGCGGTCGTGGCTACCAAATGAAAACCAGGCATGGTCGCATTAGTTTAGTGCAAGGTCTGTACGGTAAAGTATTTGCCTGAGGTTTTCGTACAGACCGAGCGACGAAGGAGCGAGATTTGTGCGATAAAACCGAAGGCAAATACTTTCAAGAACATACCGAGGCAAACGAGGTTAGTAAAGTATCTATTATATGAATCAAATATCTAAAAAGGTTGGTGTTCTGCCGAAATAGCGTGTAAGTTGTCTAACGTTTCGAGCGAAGGTCCTTCGTCAGAGAATGAAACGTGACGAAGGACCTTCGCTCGAAACGTTCGACTACTTACACGCTATTTCGGCAGTACACCAACCTTTTTAGATATTTGATTTGTATTTCTACACTTTCTACGCAGCACAACACGTTTTATTACATCAGTTAGGCATTTATTTTCCGTGGTTTTAGATGTTTGAAAACTTTAAAGTAAAGCAATAATGGCTAACATTTGAGTTATTCGCTCACGAAAAGTGGAAAATGCCACAAAATGCTGTTTTTAGCAGGTTAACCTTACATAACTCAAAATGGACTTAATTGTACTATCCGCATAAATGTCCTTCATATGGTTTTTTGAGAACTTTCTAACGATATAGGTGATATTTGGTAAAAGTGAACTTAAAATTTCACTTTTTTAAAGGATGATGCTTTTGTCGTTAAATTGTAAGAAAAACCGGATTTTCGGAACTTTCCACTAGGCTGATTTCTATGGACTTTTGTTATGTGATTTCTGAATGTATGTAGACTGAGAAAGCCAAAACCATTTCTGTTGCAATTTGTTTGAAGTTCATTAATAATAAAGACGTTTTAGGAGCATTATACAATAGTCTCAATGCTCTTACAACAATATATTCTTAAAGTTACTTATGTATCATTATAAATTACATATCATTACAATATATACAAAATATCATTATATATGCATATATATCTCAAACGACGTGTTTGAGAAAAATAAGGTGGTCGAAGTAGGTTCTCCTCAGTATGACGAATCCCGCGAATAACCAACCAAACAAAAAGGACAACGTGGATTGTTCGGAGCAAAATCATGGCGCGTGTGTCATGGCGCGTGTGTCATGGCGCGTGTGTCATTCAACCTTTATTTCAGGTGGATTGACTGGAATGCTTTAGACTGGAAGCCACTTAAAACGGAAAGGATAAAGGCTAAGTCAAAATTAATGTACAAGCTGTTGAATAAAATGGGTCCGAATTCACTAACTGATCTATTTGCTTTCAAAAGTAAAATGAACAGTTATGAACTTCGAGATTCTGAAAGTACTCTTTGCTTGCCACAGCCACGTACAAATAGCATGAAAAAAGTTTCATGTTTGATGGGGCACAAAAATGGAACTCTTTACCGAAACAAATTAGGGAGAGCAACTCCCTCATGTCCTTTCAAACTAAAATTGCTACTCACATTTTTGAATAACATCGCATAAAAGACTTGTAAATCGATTTGTTTTACTGTATATTATTTTCTATAGTTTATATTCTTGTACTTATAACTTTCTACTACACAGTAAGAGCGGAGCAGTTGGAGTGACCATGGGGTTGGTTATCTCAGATTCAATCGAATCTGAGATGACCAACTTTGTGGTTATTTCAACTGTTCTACTTTTACAGTGTATATTATGTTACTATATCTTTGTAATTTTGATAGTTTACACGCCCCTTGTGGAAATCAGCCTAGGTTGACAATGGTTAGCGTGTATAAATAAAGTTTTTCCTATCCTATCCTATCCTGAATATAGTTGCGCTTAATACAAACTAAACGGTGGCAAATAGTCTTATAAGTCGACTAGACTGCATGGTATACCTTGCCAGCCTTGCAATGCACAATGGCGACATTTTTGTCATCAGCGCTAAGGTATTCGTCCATATCGTCACAGTAAGCTTTCATTAATTGAAATGGAGGTGCATTGTGGTCATCAAATGGATAACTAGTCACTAGAATTAAGATAAAATGGAGATTAGAGGAGACTAGATTAAATAAGACGGTTACAGTCATAGAGATCATAAATAAAACTAAAATTATTATACACAAGATGAAATTGACGGACATTTCCACTAAACTCAAAATGTTTTATTGTCTGATTTGGAAGAACTTTTAAAATGATGACGTGACTTCTTTTGAAGATTTTCGTTTCTTCGAGATATATCAGTTTGTTTCAGGAATTTACGTCACACATGCATAATGACTTATTGTAGAAATGTGTGTGTCTCTTCATTCTCGAACGAAATCCTTTAAAATCGAGAATTTTGGTGTTGTGGGAGAAACACGCACACGTGTTATTCACACTTTAGTGTTTTTATTTGATGAACGCAAAGATATATAACATTCTCTGATAACTTATTATGCATGTGTGATGTAAATTCCGGACATTTGCATATCAAACAATGTCAAAAAGAAAGCGAAGAAACGAAAATCCTCAAAAGAAGTTACTTTATCATTTTAAAAGTTCTTCCAAATAAGACAATAAAACAATTTGAGTTTAGCAGCACAACCGCGTCTATAATGTTTTTTTGTACTGTATATGTATACTGAATGTTGACCACTGCAGACACAAACCTCGATTCTGAAACTTGCTTGGATCATACTGCCTCTCGGAGCACCTAATCAATGAAATTACATGCCACGTTGTAAATGAGATACATGTAGCAGCAGGAAAGCACGATTTTAATATACAGTAGAAGGTGCACTAGGTATAACGTTTCGAGTGAAGGCCCTTCGTCACAGAGAGAGAAACGTAAAGTAAAATCGTCTTCCATCATCTCTATCTCCTAATCTCCTCCATCAATTCCATCTTCTATATATGCTCAATCTCTTCCATCATCCCTAGCTCCTCCATCTCTTCCAGTCATCTCTATCTCCTCCATCTTCTCTATCTGCTCCATCAATTCCATCTTCTCTATCTGCTCCATCAATTCCATCTTCTCTATCTGCTCAATCTAAAAAAACTACATCACAACGAAACGAGTAGCTGCACGTACATCAACTGGTCTGTGCCTGCAACCTCGTCTTACCAGAACCTTACATTTTAAAAACAGTTACTTCAACCGAATTGTAAATCTCTGGAACTCACTTCCTCTCTTAGTTAAATCCAGTTTTTCATCCAGTTCTTTTAAGTCAAACACTAATAATTACTTGATCGATACTTTTATTAATTACTTTAATGTAGACGATGTTTATACTTGGAAATCTATTTGTACAAAATGTCACAAACATGTCTCCTTACCTGTCAAATCATCAGTTCACAGATGTTTTTAACTGACTGTAAAACTAATTTTAAATTTAATGATTTAACTTATTATTTTGGCAGTTTATCTTGTTGGGTCTAGAGCCTGTTATAAACTTGCCACGTTGTACTAAATTTTTGTTAACACTTGCTATTCTTTGATATGTACAATGGAAGCAGAATAAAAAAAATATCTCTTCCATCATCTCTAGCTCCTCCATAAGCTCCATCATCTCCCCCGTCTAACCATTATCTTATAAATCGCAAATTGCGAAGCAATTTTGAAAATTTCGAAAATCTGCGAAGTGATGTAAACCTCAATTATAGGACTTAATGATGTCACACTACGTTGTAAGACGTTACGCCACGTTGTGAGACGTTACGCTTCGGCTGCGTTGTAAGACGTTACGCTACGTTGTAAGACGTTACGCTACGTTGTAAGACGTTACGCTACGTTGTAAGACGTCACGCTACGTTGTAAGACGTCACGCTACGTTGTAAGACGTCACGCTACGTTGTAAGACATTACGCCACGTTGTAAGACGTTACACTATGTTGTAAGACGTCACGCTACGTTGTAAGACGTCACGCTACGTTGTAAGACGTTACGCCACGTTGTAAGACGTTACACTATGTTGTAAGACGTCAAGCTACGTTGTAAGACGTCACGCTACGTTGTAAGACGTTACACTACGTTGCAAGATATTACGCTACGTTGTAAAACGTTACGCAACTTTGTAAGACGTTACGCTACGTTGTAAGACCTTACGCTACGTTGTAAGACGTTACGCTACGTTGTAAGACGTTACACTACGTTGTAAGACGTTACGCTACGTTGTAAGACGTTACGCTACGTTGTAAGACGTTACACTACGTTGTAAGGTTACACTACGTTGTAAGACGTTACACTACGTTTTAAGACGTTAATTACGCTACGTTGTAAGACGTTACACTATGTTGTAAGACGTTACACTACGTTGTAAGACGTTACACTACGTTGTACGACGTTACACTACGTTGTAAGACGTTACGCTACGTTGCAAGACATTACGCTACGTTGTAAAACGTTACGCAACTTTGTAAGACGTTACACGACATTGGGAGATGTTACGCTACATTTTGACACTAAAGAAAAATGTGAAGCTGTTTTGGAACGCTAATTCGGACCCTGTATTAGTAGCTCTGTCATCTCCACCATCTCCAATTCCATCTCTTTCATCATCTCTGACTCTATCCCATCCATAAGTTCCATAATCTCTATCTTCTTCATTTCCATCATCTATATATCCTCCAGTAATGTATATAAACACATAATACAGGACAGTCTACAACTAGACACACTGCACCGGCAGGTTAAGTGACTTACAAATTGTATACTTTATAGTGATCTTTATGTTTGGTCTCAAGAAACCTACAAAATATGAAAACACAATATAATATGATAATGGTAGACTATGGGTGTGTTTTTACCAACACCACAGGGACGGATACAGGCGGTTGGTGACTAGTCACCCCTTATCCAACCAATACACTATGATAGATATGCTTCAGGGTTACTTGAAGTTAATATAGATCCTTTCCTGTTTGGAAATTTGAATTTCAATGTCATGAGCAGGGTTCTCATTAGATTAAGAAGTAGCAGGTGCAATAGATAAAGTAGACGGTGAAGAACAATCGTAATAGCGCGAGCAGTGTAGGTACGAGACATCTAGGGGGGTCCGGGGGCATGCTCCCTCTTAAAAATTTTGAAATCTAGAGTCCCTGAAATGCCATTTCCTGCGTTTTCGGAGGTGATTTTATAGAATTCTGAGGATTATAAAACGTCGTATAAAATGCACAAAAATCAACACATTTCAGGATGTAAAAATATATAGTCGTTTTAGAATCTTTGGATTCTTCTATATTTCCGATTTTGAAATTCTGAAGAACAGAAGATGAATTCTTTTAAAATTAAATGAAATGCCATTTAAATGGAGTATGATGGTGACAAAGCACGATCTGTCGATGTGCTGGTATTTCAACTCATTTTCAAGTGTTTAAGAACGCGATAGAAGGACTTAATTTTTCTTAAAGTGCATATAATGTCTGTGGGGATTTAACATATTTGTAATCTATGGATTCTCCTGAGATAAATTGTAATATATCTTGTCAGCCGAAAATTTCATCTTCATAGACTTTTTTGGTGTTAAAGTTGACGGAAGTGATGTCATAGCGGGCATCTGTCTATATGAAAACCTCTTTACAGATGCCCGCTATGACGTCATTTCCGTCAACTTTAACAGCAAAAAAGTCTATGAAGATGACATTTTCGGCTGACAAGATATATTACAATTTTTCTCAGGAGAATCCATAGATTACATATATTTTAAATTCCCACAGACGTATAAAACAAAGAAAAGTAGACGGCGAACATTTAGGACTGCACAAGTGACATGCGTTGCTTGCCTTACAATGATAGTTACCACAGTGGTATAAGCATACAAGACTCGTCAAAATGCCTCATTCCATAAGTAGCTAATGTGGTGAAGGTTTTGACATTTTCCACGCTTAAGTATCTTACAGTCACTAAGTCACCCCCCTGTATCCACCGGACACCAATATGGAATAATATCAACCATAGGGAGCCCAATTCTTACACCTGTGGTGTGTTTTTCTGTTTTATTCTTATATTATGGAAATTTTAATGAAAGATGAGACCACGGTGCTTAATATGTAAATCTTGAAACCCGAAACAGCTGCTACTTGCCGCCACGTGAATATGCGTGATGATCAACGAAAGCTGAGACAATACAACACCATTCATGATGTGGCAGCTATTTTAAATTTTAAATTACTGTGCATGCAAGATTAGTTAT
This sequence comes from Chrysogorgia sp. JL179-B06, assembly GCA_035772405.1. Classification (NCBI taxonomy): domain Eukaryota; kingdom Metazoa; phylum Cnidaria; class Anthozoa; order Scleralcyonacea; family Chrysogorgiidae; genus Chrysogorgia; species Chrysogorgia sp. JL179-B06. The sequence continues at coordinate 2,327,528 of JAYKKM010000478.1, read as the reverse complement.
GATCGATAACTCATCATCAAATGGTAAAGGATCGAGATAATTCACATAAGTGCCGTGGTCTCATTCATAATATAGAATTAAACAGAGTTCCCTGTGGATCTTAATTCTGGTGGATCCACAGGGTTCCCTGTGGATCAACCATCCTTAAGCTTTCTTTAGTGAGTAGCTATTTGTGTTTTTGCTGGGAAAGTTCTACTTACCTTGAAATTTCATCAATATGATTTCTATACACTCCTTCAATCTTATCAGATGGGAATCCCATGGCAACAATATTAGACTTGATATCTTAAATGCTGTTAAGGTGGAAGAGCACATTTTTGAAAAAAAATGTATATAGACAGGAATAAAAGGAAAACCTATCCGACAGTTTTTTATCACACACTTGCTGTTTCAGTTTCTTGATCAAATTCATAATTGAATTTTAAAATACAAATGTAGTGTCAAAACTATTATAAGAATGAGAATTTGTAAAATTTTACAAACTCCATATAAAACGGTTTACACTGCCACAATGTTGCATTTACATGGGCACATTGATGGCCTTCAAGATCAACACACTACCTATAATTTGCCAGACAGAGGTAGTGCAAATTAAACTTGCTTAATTTACACCTAACTGTTTACATTGGCAATTTACGCTAGCTTAAACTGTGACCGTGTAAACAGAACTTCAATATCTTGTATTCAATATCTTGGCATAACACCAACCTTTTAGAGTATTTGACTTGGAAGAATATACATATTGATATTTAAAAGCCACTGTAAATATTTTGCAAAAGGTGATACAACCAAGTTATTATTATTTGCTAAAGGTACATGAGTCAATAGAGTTAACTTTGGTGTTCTGAATTGATGATTTGAGATTGAAATCCAAGGGAATTTGTCCAGCAAATTACTTGAAGTTACAGGAAGTGGTTGTTCAAAAAAGAGCATTTGTATTTTTGCAAGCTATTGTTAATGAATTATTGTCTTTGATCTAGCTAGTTTGGTAATTTTCACTCTCTGACCTACAGAAGCATATGTCTGAAAAAGCACATAAATTCCATGACCTTCACTAAGACTTTCACACTCACCCATAAAGCTGCATTTTCGCTTCACAAAGTGGTCATACATGCACTGGAATTATGGTTCAGGAGACCAGGGCGATTAAACAGAGTGATTACGTGGCCAGATACCCAATTGACACACTCGACTTGTGAAGGCTTGTTTACTTCACATTTCTTGGTACAGATGTTTGAAGAATGTGTAGTTCCAGAAAATATCCTTAATGTCCACACAGCCCTGTCGAGGGCGGCAACTGGGCCCAGGCCAAATAAGTGGCATGAAACGATAACCATCATGCAAATCCTACACATAGAATGAAGCTTCTAGGAGCCCGTGAAAGACCTTAACCCCACCTTCACCTGGGCTTATCTTGGTTCTCGCCAGCCCTGCCCCCACCACAGAAGGCAACTTGTCTAGAAAGCCCCCCTCCTCTCATAATTTCCATACTTTTGGGATTCAAACATTGAGCCCAACCTCTGAACCCTGAAATTTCCAACTTTGTCAAACTCTGGAATTCTAATTATAATATATAATCTTAAATCTTCTAATTTACCAGAGTAAATTAGAAGAACTTAGACCTAGGTCAAACATCAAACTTCACATTTGCTGAACTCAATGCAAATGAGCTTAAACAAAAGTTTTATTTTCAGTACGAAAGAAGCAGAAAATGTTTTCTCACACACTGCTGGGGGGCATGGTGATAATCAGGTGTTAGGGGAGGTGCAGGTTACGTTGGGCACATTTTGTTGTTGCTTTCGCCATTGCTTAACCTATGTAAACGCCCACCCACCCTATGTAAATGTGGCATTAGTGGTTGTGTTAGTTCTGGTTATGTGGAAGCTTGGTAGATCTGCACTTCTGTATCTGCACTTCTGTAATAATTCTGTATCTAGTGGAGTTGAAATAGGTAACAGACTAACAGTATCATGTCTAATCAATAAAGCTGTATTAGCTATCTGTAGTTTAATAAAGGTTAAGCTTGCGGCTGCAGCCGCTGCAGCAGCTCCCAGCAGTGTGTGAGAAGACTACTTTCAGTTGCATTTGACCTGGGCCTTACTGTTTAAAATAGTTTTAAGTCAGCACTTAAGACTTTCCTTTTTTCGAATTAATAGTTATCATAGCTTGTAGTACAGTACTGCTCAGAATTAACCTAACGAAAAACGCATTCAGAATGCAACCGGTCACCGGAACGCATTCCATTCTCATTCCAAACGCATTCGGAACGAGGTTGGAACGCATTCCAAACGATATACTTTCTGTTTTAATCTCATCTAATGAACATATACCATAACCAGTCCAGCAATCAAATGATCAAGTTAAATCCGTTTAGCAGTTTACTAAAGTCTGAAATTAACAAAGTTTTCCGATGAACTTTTCAACCAAAGTCTGGAACGCAATGCTCCTAAAACATCTTTATTATTATTATTATTATTACTAACGTTTGTGTATATGTTTGGGAACTATAGCAAAACAAATAAATAAAATAAATGAATATGTTGCAAAATGTAACAAAATACCAAGTTTAGAAAAACCAGATCCCAAAAATAAACATGAGGTAGGTAGTTCATTAGTAAAACCACAAATAGATCAATCAAACTCGTAATACAAGCAATATTATTAAATACAAGGTAAAATCACGCGACAGTTATTAATAATTACGAGTAGCAATATTTACGAGTTAAAAACCAATGATACGAATGTGCAGAAGAGTTTGACATGGTAAAAGAAATACACCAGAACAGGAATACAGTGTACAGACGAGAGCCGACATATTGTACACACGTATGAAGACCTTCGCAAAGTCTTGAGAAGTCTAAATCTAATTACAGACATACAGTACATAATATACATTTTACGAAACACGTCATACTAATGTAACGTTTTACGTCTTACCCAGCTAAAATCACTCGCTAAAAAGCCGGAGCAATCGAGCTAAGCTTGAACACACGGCGAAAGTAATACTTTAGAGTTGCTCAAAATGTACAACTTAAAATCTACGAAGATTAAAGTTGTGATTAATTATATAATTACCATTACGGAAGTTGCAAACTTGTATGGGGTTTATTAAGACTTTTTAAAAGAAAACAGCGGCGATCGGGTTTGAAAAAAACAACTCCCCGATAAAACACTCCCACCTATCGGCGTCAAAGGATACAAGAAAGGTCCAAGTCGAAGCCATCTTCCAAAAACCTTCGCTTTTTCTTGCTAACTAGCTTTTTAAAATACGACATTTCGTCTCGATGTCTCGAAGCTCCGTTCAACTATGGAGTCTGTCCATCAATTCTGATCAACGATGTTCACGGGAGGTCGACGGATATGTACCAGCATTAACTGGGCTCGCCTGGGTTTGTTTAGTTCCGATAGATCCGAAACAGAAAGTCGAGATTCGACGAAACTGTGTCAACGTTTCTTTAGCGACCAACAAGACGCCATGTTTTTCCCATCCAGTCGAAGCAATGAACTTCCGCTTTCCATATTTGGCAATGCTTGGGGTGGTCTCGTTTCATTAAGGGAGCGCTGGACTGGTTTCGGAAAACCACAAAATGTTATGTATGACGTAGCTATGCCAACCAGAGATCGATTTGAGCTTTCTATTGTAGATCTGATGAGGAGATTTTATCATTTCGCTTGCATATTTGCATAATGTAAATTGACGAGAGATCATCAGAAGCTCCGAGTTTGCAAGCAAATCAAATTGTGACGCTCGCGAAATAGGTTTAGTGTCTGGCCAATATAGTTTCCTTGTTAACATTAATGCATAAAATCTTGAACCTAATTTGACGTCTCATACTAATATGACTATATACTCTCACTGGATAATTAGAACCAACGGCGGCCATTACTAAGGGCATGAATCGTTTTACCCAGTAATTTGAAAAATGTCTTCTGGTCCTCTTTATAGTTATAAAATTATTTTATTTTGTCGATGGTAAGAGCACATAATACAACAAAAAACCTTATAGGAGGAAGTCCGCCATTCTTAGACCAACGGAGGTGCTTCATTTTCTGAACAATAGTTGCTCAATCCAGTCTTCTTTCGAGATCAGTGATTGGCTGACGAATCAAGCGGTATTGTAATAGTGGAAATATTGGCAAGTGTTATTGGCAAATTAACATGACAATGCTAATGTTTATCGCTCTACACTACATACAAATACATAATATACATACACAAACTTTATATACCAGAGTAATACAATCAATAGTCTCAATGCGCTTACAACAATACATTCTTAAAGTTACTTAAGTTACATACTTATAAAACTAATTACAATTTGCATGTTCTGGTAATGAATTCCAGACATATGCAGCGCCGGCAGCGCGGCACCGAGAATGTTCTGTCTCCATGAGTAACAGACTAACAGTAACGCAAATAGCAGATCTCGGTTAGATAATCTTAAAATGAAATCTAATTATAAATATCAAAGCCCAGCATGTTATTTTCATAAAAGCCATTGAGTCAGACACGAGAGTAAAATCATATTTAATAAAGTTCTAACGTTTCGTTGTTGTTAACGCAACATCTTCAGAGAATAATTTACATGAGTGTAGTGAGACTAAATATATAATTACAGAGCTGTCATAAAATATGCATGCAATAACCAATCAGAGAGAGTTACTATAATAAAAGTGACAGAGAAAAAGTAAGATTATAAAAGAAAGAGTGGCACAGAACCAATATTGCCATTTAGAGAAGGTTGAAGATTGCGAATGAGTAAGCTTTCGCGTAGAAGTTCAAAAGAGCAAGAAGATATTATTTTAAAATCGTCAAATGAGATAGGGTGACCAGTGTCATGGTGATGAGAAAGGATGTTAGTGGCAGGAGGGTTAGTGCATTTCTTTTCGGTGAGAGGTGAGATTCCCAAGTGCTCTGAAAAACGTGTGTGTGTATATATCTTAAAGTGAGTGAATCACTAATATAAATAGGTGCCTGGCCATGTAAAGCTTTGAAAGTAATCAACAGTATCTTGAAAATAATCCTTGATCTTAATTTAATTTAATTTAATTTAATCAAATTTACATTATTATATCGAGTACATTATGTAATGCAAATTTGTGGACATGACAGTTTAAAACAGAATTCAACATTCCATAGGCTAAGCATAAACTGCCAGCAGAATTAACAAACATTATTTACAAAATGAAGAATGAATAACAATTATTATAAAGCGTTTGAATCATTTGAAAATTTAACAATAGTAGCCAATTAGTTTGTTACGAAAAGTAGATAAAAGCTGGTATTCTCTAATACATATAAGGCATGTTGTAAAACATGGACTGGACTGTCCTGGACTGGACTGGACTGATAAAACATGGACTGATAAAACATGGACTGATAAAACATGGACTGATAAAACATGAACTGATAAAACATTGACTGGTAAAACATGGACTGATAAAACATGGACTGATAACACATGGACTGATAAAACATGGACTGGTAAAACATGGAGGGTTAGGATCTTTGTTGTTTTGGGGTTACCGATTATTTGTTATAAAACATGGACTGGTAAAACATGTAACATGATGTAGCTGTGAATGTATGATGTCTACTAGCCTCCTCCGCAGGCATCTCTCAAATAATCGCTAACCCCAAAACAATTACAAAGATCAGTCCATCTTTTATCAGTCCATGTTTTATCAGTCCATGTTTTATCAGTCCAGTCCAGTCCATGTTTTACAACATGCCTACATATAACGGTAAAGAATTCCATAAACGACCTATGAAGATTACTATTATAATTCTAATAAATAAATAAACATAAATAAATGCCACAACCTCCAAACATAACTAACAGCACGTTTATATCTTTCAACAGTTTTAGTTCGCAACCAGTCCCTGCATCGAGATAAATTCAGATCACGTTATCTATTTTAAATAGGGTTAGCACAACAAGTAAGAGATAAATCCCAAGAACGACGTTCGAGGGATTTATCTGACTTATTTCATGATTGAGGAGGTTTTCCACAAAGAGTATTAACCGAATACAGCTTGCACAGCAAAACCTTTACAACTTCATAAACGTGTTGTGCTCCGTAGGTAGTGTAGAAATACAAATCAAATCCTCTAGTAAAATGTTGGTGTACTGTCAAAATAGTGCGGAGGGGGTGTAACGCATCAAGCGAAGAGTCAGTGAACGCTGGGTTTCCTGTCTTTAGCTCTAGTTGTGTTTGTATAATCTTTCCATGGTTATAAACACCCCCTCAGATTGGAATTTCATTGTCACTCGAAGCAACGCATTCGACTAATATTCTAAAATATTCTAATTGCTCGAAGATATTTTAATTAATAGTTATTCGTAGTTCTTGCTTAGCAACCATGTATTTTAGGTTATTTTTAACGAACTGCGTAGGCAGTGTAGAAATACAAATCGAATACTATAAAAGGTTGGTGTACTGCCGATATAGCCGTGTAATTCAGTATGTTATACGACAGGATCTCCATGATAATCACCTCGTCAACTTCGCCTAGCGGAACTTGTTGTATAAATATAAAAATATGATAACGATAATAGGCTATAATTACCGACCTTGAGGAGGAAATTAGGACTGAGAAGCTAGTAGCAATATAACATCATCCTTTATGGCTTACTAGAAGCTGAATAGAGCAACTTAGAGCGAATTCAGAACACATCTGCTAGACTTGTTGTGAGGGGTAAAATATCAGATCACATCTCCCCTGTGCTAATTACATGAATGTGTTCATCCTTAAAAATTGGTCACCCTTGAAGTTAATGAAATTTTCGTTTAGTCACTAAATTTGAAGTGAACAAAAGGCTGGTAGGCTTCAGCGAGCGGCTCGCGTGAACCGACTTTGATATTTTAAAGTTTTTCCACAGGGTGCCCACCTCAGAATGATAATTACTCTAAAATGTTTAACTTAGCTGGATCGATTCGAATAACTTATTCAGGTAAGTTAAACATTTTAGAGTAATTACTGGTATCATAGTTCAGAGGTGGGCACCCTGTGCGAATTTTTGTAGGATTATTCTCAAGCCTCATTTCCGTGTCTAACCGCCATCGCTATACGAGAAAGATCAACACAACTAGGCCCAGGTCTCGTGTGAGTGTACGCGTGCACGTTACGCATATTTGAAAACGTTTGTACAAGCGAGTAAAAACCTTAGATGAATACAATAGTGAAGATTGGAACCTTTTTGAAGTGTTTTAAACTTGATATTCATTTCATAAGAAGAGGCGATAGCCGAGTGTTTTTGAGCAACTGTCATGTCTTTATCACATGGGCATGATATCTTTAACATTAAATAAAAGATGTGTGAGGTTATTTTTCATCGGAGAAACTACTTTAACTATCTATGGTACAAAATTAAACCAACTACCTAGGGATCCTTTGCACGTATTCCTTGATATGCGTTAAAGTGGCACTACGATGAAAATTCACCCCTGTCTTTTAGATTTTCTTTAGCATATAATAGTATTTCAGGGTCGAAAGCGATCATCGATGTAAAAAAACAACTAAAAAATGGTATTTTGAAGTAAGTATTTTGAGCTCTGAAATCACTATTATTTAGGCCACCATTACTAAAAACGTGTTCCAAGTGAACCCGCAATTTCAAAAGATATTACTGTTTTCTTGTTTTCTTCGAGAAATAGATGAAATGTCCAGCCTTTCAGATGAATAATTTGAATAAACGACTTTGATTTACTTGAAGAATTAGCGACGAGGAGTCTTGGTCAGGAACATGAACGATTAATGGCGGATATAACAACTCCAGATTCGGAGTCAGAAAAATAATACTTGCCATCGTCTAATCGCAAAACGATTTCGACCGAGTAATATTTAGCAGCTCTGCTTTATAAATACGTAAAATATCGATAGGTAAAAATGTGATCGTACTGGCACATTAACTTATAAACAATAGCATTTTCATTGGTTATTTGCTCAGTTGAATATTCCATAACCTTTCCAGATGCGTCGTTTTGCATATATACCACAACGGAATACGTGCAAGGGTTGTATTTTTAATTTAGTATGACAACTAACTATACTGTTTTATACGTAAATATCAATTATTACAGGTTCATTCGAAAGCATCATTAGTATTATTTGTACAAAATTGCCGTTAAAGTGGCTATGAAACGAAAAATTCAATGACCCACTTTGGTACTTCGTGATGCGTTGGATATTATGGAACTATCAGTTTTTTAATCACGGTACGGGAAAGTGCTTTTATCGACCAAACATCGCTATTTTGATAGAAAAATGTCCGGAGTCTGCGACCGAAAGCAGCAGTCTAGTGACTTCACACGTTAGAGTCGTCGATAATATCGATATGTTTTTTGCGGTGCTTGAATGCTTAGCTGAGGAAATATCACTGATGTTTAAGTTAGAGTCAACTTCCTCCTCTGAAAGCGAGATCAATAATGATTTTTTAATCTCTAGAATCTATGCCGACTCTAACGTGTGACGTCAAAGAGGTGATTTGACCGCGCGATGAGGTGGGACAAAATTCAGGGTGTAATTTTTCTACATTTACATAAAAAATAAAGCACGGTCCTTTTTTCGTGATTGAAAAACCGATACCTGCACCATAAGATTCAGCACATAAGTCTAAATATCTCAAGAACGACGTGAGATACGAAAGAACTCTAAATTACCATTCGTCATCATTTTAGGAGTTCATTTAAATAAGACAAACTTAATTTTCATTTCATAGGCACTTTAAAAGATCAGACACAGATGGTCTCTGTCTCCTACAGTAAAACTATGTAGCGTGGTCCCAACAAGATGGCCGCCATGAGCTTCGTTTACTGAACTATCGACCTCTTTCATAATGATGGCACCCAAATTAAATATTCTTTATATTCATTTATAAAATAACCGAAAGTAAATGAGCGACAACACGCTGTCTGATTGGTTACTGAGCTCAAAAACCGTGTCATTATAACTCAATAAAGCATAAGCTGACGTGTTCCTCGCGTAGATTTTGTCGTTTTTGACGGATTTTAAGTAATTTAAATCACAAAAGGAAGTCAAAGAATACCTGGATACAAGGCTAATCAAGGTACTAACACAACATAATGTATTAACTGCAACGCTGAGTGCATCTTCATCGCTAAAATCGCCAACGTGTTTTCAACAAAGACTTCCTAGCAACGCACATAGCAACGCCTGTTATAACAGGTAAATCTGCATTTTTCATGGCTTTATTGTTAATTTAATGGTGTTATTTTATAAATGATATTTATATTATTTTATTTTATAAAAAAAAGAAGCTAAAAAAAGACGCTCGAGAAGCTAGCAAAACACTCGGCTATCGCCTCGTGTTTTACACGCATCTCTCGTGTCATTATAACTCGATAATCACACGCGACACGTTTTTTATTTCTTAATTAAATTAGCCTTTCTGACCTCGTTCGTGTGTCTGTAATTATTCCAAAGAATCTTTGCTTTGTAACGAGGCCAGAAAGGCTAATTTGCATGCACATAAAATAATATTTAGGCCAGGTTTACACTAGTACGGTACGGGATCCGTTACAAAATCAATACGTTTCTTTGTTGTGTTTACACTGTACCTGCCTAATATTGGAGTGGTTTACCGTAGCGTAGTCACTACGCCAAGCACTCCGGATGTAAATCACTACGCTACGGCAAATTTAACGTAGCGTACTAGTTTAGCGGGAAAAAATGTCGCCAGGTTATTTTGGTTGTTTATCGGCAGCAATTTTAATAATTTTAGCTGGTTTATATGGTTATATGCAAGCATTAAACCTCTCTGCAATCGCGAGTGTGGAGAGCTTCCGGCGAAAAAGAAAACAGCTTGTAAACATGCTTGACATCAGCTTTTCGCTTCGCCATGTTGTAAAATTTTGTACGTAGTAAAAAAACTGCTGATGTCAACGAAAAACCTCGCTTTGTCCTTTGTAGTGTAAACAGACGTAAATTTCACAACGGTACGCCAACCTACTCCGGATCACTTACCGTAACCTGGCCTAAGACTGGCCGCCATTATGAAAGAGGTCTATATAGATACTCAACTCTGTCTTCATTTTGAGATCAGTGCTGTTTCCTGTAGTCACTCAATACCTCACTATGTTAACTTTGATAGCGTTGTAGTAGTGTATTGTAACATATGTCACAGACACGAACCGATTTCGACGATGAAGGCAAAGGCATTTCGTTATCAGAACAAATGTTACAGAAGATTCCACCACAGTTTCGACAATGATGCTATCGAAACAAGAAAAAAAACCCGATGTGATAACCCATTCATTTGTTTGCTGTTTTTGCTCACTCTATGACATCAAGTTTGTGCTTAACTCTCGACGGGTAGATAATGATTTGATTAACCCCCTGGTTAGTACAAAAACAGCGAACAAATTAATGAGATAATAAAGATGCCTAACCATAGTCAATCGAGATATGGTCTGAAAACTCAGCTAAAGTCTTTGTTCTATCTTTTTGTTCGTCTTTATGCAATTTTGTGCACGGTGCACGGTCACTGAACCTATTGTATTTTAGTATAATGAAGCAATCATCCAATAGAATCGTTTGGGTTTAATCATTCAACCGTGTGTTTAAATATTAATAAACCTAAAACAAAGGATGTGCACGGTGTAAGGTACGGTTCAACATCAAAACGTAGCTCATTATAGTCGCGTTGAAGTTTGCCGAGTTTCTAGACCATATCTCGATTGACTATGGCCTAACTTACCAGGGAATAAAAACAGCGAACAAATGGATGGGATAATAAAGACACCTACCTTACGGCGGGAGATGGAAAACGTCTGTTTACATAACTGACATTGATCTGTGGCCTTGTCATCTGCCCATTTCATGTCCTGGAAAGTCGTAAACAACCTCATCATCACCTAATCCACCACTATAGATTGACAACGTGTTTACATACAAATACAATTTTACCATAGGTGTACTATTAAAAGAATTAAGCGAAGACTTGAGTAATAGCGAATATAGTTTGCTATAACATATACGTTTTGAAACATTTTTTCCATACAGGTTATCCCCCTTCCACTCAAAACGTTTAGTTGTATTTTTACTCCTTTTTACTTGCGAAAACAGTTGGCCGAACAACTTATCTTGTCAAAGATGGACTATGGCGATCTGGTCTTTAATCCTCTATCTGATCACCTTATAAGAAGGTTGCAAAAGATCCAGTTTTCAGCAGCTAGCTTTGTTACCGGAAAGTATGTGAATTCTGTGGAGACATTGCTGAAGCTTGGTTGGCTGCCGATGCGTGAGCGAAGAGATTTCAACTTACTTAAAGCCACTTATAATAAAGCCATCTATTCTCAACACTGGCCGAAGTACGCTACAGTTGAAGTATATAAACCAGCTCGAAGCCTACGTTCAAGCACTACCTTAAACTTGGTTAGACCTATGGAAAAGGGAACCTTTCAAGATATCTCCTCCGAACTGTTTAATACTTTACCAGACAATATCAAAACTTTATTAAATTATAATCAATTTTGTACTGAGGTTAAAACTGTACTTAAAATGCGTGTAACATGATTTGCATTGCTATAATCTTACATAATCATACCATGTTATAATTTTACATGTCATACCTGTATTCCGTATTTATGTTTAGTTTAATTGTTAATTATTTTTATTATATATGTAGATAATCTTCAATGGGGGGAAGAGCCACTTTGTAGCTCTTATTGAATAAACCATTATTATTATTTATTATTATTATATGCGCTAAAATCATTGATTCTAAATAAAGACTGGATCGAGCAACTATTGTTCAGAAAATGAAGCCGGAAGTAGCTCGTGGCGGCCATCTTGTTTGGACCACGTTATATAGTTTTACTATAGGCGACATAGACTATCTGTCTCTGATCTTTTAAGATACTAAAATGAATCAGTTGTCCAAGGTTTTTTCATAATATAGAACACAAACTACGGGTCCATAATAGTAACTATGAAGCCGGAATTAGCGTGTGGCGGCCATATTGGAGTGACCACCGTGGTCATTATTATTGTAATGGGCTGTAGTTTGTGTTCTAAATTACGGGAAACCTTCGACAACTCTTTCATTTCACCATCTTAAAAGATCAGTTTACAGTAAAACTACATCAACGTAGTCTAAACAATAGTTGCTCGATCTAGCACATGCTTCTTTCAAGTTAAATGTTGTTTTATAATAGCAAAGATATATGACATTCTCCGATAAGTCACATCATAGACCTCTTTCATAATGGCACCCCAATTAAATATTCTTTTATATTCATTTAAATTAGCCTTTCTGACCTCGTTCGTGTGTCGGTATTTCCAAAGAATCTTTGCTTCGTAACGAGGCCAGAAAGGCTAATTTGTATGCATATAAAAGAATATTTAGACTGGCCGCCATTATGAAAGAGGCCTATGCACGTATACGTCACACCATTGTCATTTGCATATGATGCAAACTGAAATATCTTGACAACGAAGGAAATGAAAAACCTCAAAAGATGTTACTCTGTCATTTGAAGTGTTCTTTCAAATAAGGCAAACTTAATTTTCGTGTCATAGGTACTTTAACTAGTTCCCTACTAGAAAACTACATGACAGTTTGAAATAAAATACCTTCATAGTTTGGTGGGCTTCTTTCATTTCAACAACTTTTAAATGAGAACTAAAAACAGAATGACATGAATTGAATTAATTTAATTCCCTTTCCTTCCCTCTCCTCCCCTCCCCTCCCGTCTCCTCCCCTCTCCTCCCCTTCTCTCCCCTTCTCTCCCCTTCCCTTCCCTTCCCTTCCCTTCTCTTCTCTTCTCTTCCCTTCCCTTCCCTTCCTCTTCCATTTCCCTTCCTTTTTGTTTTGGATCGTATGAATTGTTTCAAACATGCCAAACATAATTTTCGTTTCATATGCCTGTTAAATTAGTAACAGTGTACCGAACTTACAACATTTAAATAGAAGATACCTGCTCAGTGTGTTTCCCATTTCAATCAAGGCCTACAGAAGAAATGCAGAAATGACCACAATCAACAGGATCATAACAGAAGCTATACATAGACACAATTGAGACCCAAGGCGGAAAACGAATTATGGTTAGCAAAATTATTGCCTAGTAAATTATTCATTCAGGAAAGGCATTATTTAATAACCACAACAAGAAACTAATAATAAAACGTAACAGATTTTAATAACTGACTTTTCGTTACAAGACAAGTAAGATCTGAGTGAAAGGAAATATTTACAGTGATAGATTAAACCTATTTATGTATCAGTTGAAGTGCAAATGAATCGAAAATTAAGTTTATCTTATTTGAAAAAACTCTTAAAGTGCCACTACGATGAAAATGCACCCCCGTCTTTTAGATTTTCTTTAGAATAGAATAGTATTTCAGGGTCGAAAGTGATCATGTAAAAACAAACTAAAAAATGGTATTTTGAAGTAAGTATTTTGAGCTCTGAGATCACTACTATTTAGGCCACCATTACGTGTTCCAAGTGAGCCCGCAATTTCAAAAGGTAATATTGTTTATGACGTCAGATTCTCAATGGTACGCCTGAATTTCTGTCGAGGTTATTTGTTTTCTTGTTTTTTTCGAGAAGTAGATGAAATGTCCAGCCTTTCAGACGAAGAATTTGAAAAAACGACCTTGATTTACTTGAAGAATTAGCCACGTGGAGTCTTCGCGTTGAGAATCTGACGTCACTTCGTTACGCTGGTCAAGAACATGAACGATTAATGGCGGACATAACAACTCCAGATTCGGAGTAAGAAAAATAATACTTGCCATCGTCGAATCGCAAAACGGTTTCGACCAAGTAATATTTAGCAGCTCTGCTTTATAAATACGTAAAAATATCGATAGGTAAAAATGTGATCGTAGTACCACTTTAAAATAATGAGGAATAACAACTTACAGCTCTACCGTATTTCACTCAGTTCTTGAAATATTTAGACATTAGAAAATCATGTATATCTTTCCAATATTATTAAAAGAAATCACTCAAAACTTTGTATAATTGCTACAGCTCATGAAACAAAACATTAAAGACAAGCTTCAAGTGATTTCGTTCAATAATCTTTAAGATATACAGGATTTTCCAATGTTGTGTACAACTTGCTACGTCATATAGATTATCTCATTTGAATTATCACCTAAGTCTAAATATCCAACCCAGTCTCCACGTGTTGCTGTGAATGTATGATGTCTACATTAACAAATAATCGCTAACCCTAAACAACAAAGATCCTAACCCCCCGCCTAACGGGTTTTCTATCCATCGCTATCCCCCACCACATCCACGCCCCTACTTGGGTTGCTAGATTAATAGACTAGTATTTCAACTAATGCTTCAAAAACAGAGGTTGTCCATTTTAGCTCACGCTATCTGCGTCATGACCCTATCTCACAAGTAAGTGTTGGAGACTCACTAATCTCGCCATCATTGGAAGTAAGGAACCTTGGTGTTTATCTAGATCACTTCCTGACGATGTCTTCTCATGTTAAAATACTTTGTAAGTCGGCATCTTTCTCCATCAAACGCTTAGGTCAAATCAGTAAGTATCTTGATCCTTCCAGTACCGAAAAGTTGGTTCATGCGTTTGTTACGTCCAAACTGGACTACTGCAATAGCCTGCTTATTGGCCTTCCTGATAAGGATATCTCGAAACTCCAACGGATCCAGAATTCTGCTGCCAGACTTGTGACAAAAATTCGAAAAACAGACCATATTTCACCGATCCTACGAAAGCTACATTGGCTTCCTGTTCGTAAGCGTATCATTTTTAAAGTATTCCTAATCACATATAAAGTTTTGAATGGATTTGGTCCTAAATACCTAGCTGAGATTCTCTCTATCCATAAGCCTTCCCGTCTTCTACGATCAAATTTTAATGATTTTAATAAACTCAATGTTCCTCTGTATAAAACAGAGAATTATGGTGGCCGGTCTTTTTCGAACTGTGCACTGAGGCTTTGGAATGACTTACCTAAAGAAATTCGATCCTCCGTTTCTGTTGATATTTTTAAAACAAAACTTAAAACTTATCTTTTTAATTCCTAATGGATATTATTAAGATTGTATATTATCATTATCTTAGTTTCTTATTTTATTCTGAATATCCTCTTGTAAATTTTTTAGCGTTGTAACTGTAAGGGCATTGAGAATTTTTTGTAATGCACTAGAATTAAATTATTATCATTATTATTATTAAGAGAGACTAAGCATGTGGGATTAGAAATTGACTGTTAAACGCATGCGCTAACTATCGTTATTTTAGCGCGAGTTGAGTTAATGTAGACATCATACATTAACAGCTACACACGTTACCAATATAGACTGTCTACATTAACTAGGTCGAGACTAGGTTGAAATATCTCAAGAAGTAAGTTAAATATGGAAGAGCTGTAAATTGTTATTCCTCATTGTTTTAAGAGTTCTTTCAAATAAGATAAACTTAATTTTCGATTCATTGGCACTTTAAGCTAGTTAATCTATCGCTGTAAATAATTTCTTTCACTCCGAAGATATTACTTGTCTATGTATAGTTTATGTATAGTTTAAAACACAAGCAGCAGTGTTTTATCGCGTTTAATACACGAGGCAATAGCTGAGTGTTTTAGTACTGTTTAATAAACGAGCAGCAGTGTTTTATCAGATATAAAATATCTGGTACTATACGGTACTGATTTCCTACGAGGGCGTAGCCCGAGTGTTTAATATCTGGTAAAACACGTGCTGCGAGTTTATTAAACGGCTTGAAAAACGACCCATTTGATAAGTTCATTGGCGTAGTAATTTTGAAAATCGATGTTGTCTAAGCCGAGAAAATCAAAGCTAAAGTTTATGTAAATTAGGATGAAATTTTATCAGATATAAAACCTACGACACGGTAGTGATTTCCTTTGTGAAAGACCCTATAAAACCGGCATGTTGTAAAACATGGACTGGACTGGACTGATAAAACATGGACTGATAAAACATGGACTGATAAAACATGGACTGGACTGGACTGATAAAACATGGACTGATAAAACATGGACTGATAAAACATGGACTGATAAAACATGGACTGATAAAACATGGACTGATAAAACATGGACTGGACTGGACTGATAAAACATGGACTGATAAAACATGGACTGATAAAACATGGACTGATAAAACATGGACTGGTAAAACATGGACTGATAAAACATGGACTGATAAAACATGGACTGATAAAACATGGACTGATAAAACATGGACTGATAAAACATGGACTGATAAAACATGGACTGATAAAACATGGACTGATAAAACATGGACTGGTAAAACATGGACTGGTAAAACATGGACTGATAAAACATGGACTGGACTGATAAAACATGGACTGATAAAACATGGACTGATAAAACATGGACTGGACTGATAAAACATGGACTGATAAAACATGGACTGATAAAACATGGACTGATAAAACATGGACTGGTAAAACATGGACTGATAAAACATGGACTGATAAAACATGGACTGGTAAAACATGGACTGATAAAACATGGACTGATAAAACATGGACTGATAAAACATGGACTGGACTGGACTGGTAAAACATGGACTGATAAAACATGGACTGGTAAAACATGGACTGATAAAACATGGACTGGACTGGACTGATAAAACATGGACTGATAAAACATGGACTGGTAAAACATGGACTGGACTGGACTGGACTGGTAAAACATGGACTGGTAAAACATGGACTGATAAAACATGGACTGATAAAACATGGACTGATAAAACATGGACTGGACTGGACTGATAAAACATGGACTGATAAAACATGGACTGGTAAAACATGGACTGGACTGGACTGGACTGGTAAAACATGGACTGGTAAAACATGGACTGATAAAACATGGACTGATAAAACATGGACTGATAAAACATGGACTGATAAAACATGGACTGATAAAACATGGACTGGTAAAACATGGACTGATAAAACATGGACTGGTAAAACATGGAGGGTTAGGATCTTTGTTGTTTTGGGGTTAGCGATTATTTGTTAATGTAGACATCATACATTCACAGCTACACGTTACATGTTTTACCAGTCCATGTTTTATAACAAATAATCGCTAACCCCAAAACAACAAAGATCATAACCCTCCATGTTTTATCAGTCCATGTTTTATCAGTCCATGTTTTATCAGTCCATGTTTTACCAGTCCATGTTTTATCAGTCCATGTTTTATCAGTCCATGTTTTATCAGTCCAGTCCATGTTTTATCAGTCCATGTTTTATCAGTCCATGTTTTATCAGTCCAGTCCATGTTTTATCAGTCCATGTTTTATCAGTCCATGTTTTATCAGTCCAGTCCATGTTTTATCAGTCCATGTTTTATCAGTCCATGTTTTACCAGTCCATGTTTTACCAGTCCATGTTTTATCAGTCCATGTTTTATCAGTCCATGTTTTATCAGTCCATGTTTTATCAGTCCAGTCCAGTCCATGTTTTATCAGTCCATGTTTTATCAGTCCATGTTTTACCAGTCCATGTTTTACCAGTCCATGTTTTATCAGTCCATGTTTTATCAGTCCATGTTTTATCAGTCCATGTTTTATCAGTCCATGTTTTATCAGTCCAGTCCAGTCCATGTTTTATCAGTCCATGTTTTATCAGTCCATGTTTTACCAGTCCATGTTTTACCAGTCCATGTTTTATCAGTCCATGTTTTATCAGTCCATGTTTTATCAGTCCATGTTTTATCAGTCCATGTTTTATCAGTCCATGTTTTATCAGTCCATGTTTTATCAGTCCATGTTTTATCAGTCCATGTTTTATCAGTCCATGTTTTATCAGTCCATGTTTTATCAGTCCATGTTTTATCAGTCCATGTTTTATCAGTCCATGTTTTATCAGTCCATGTTTTATCAGTCCATGTTTTATCAGTCCATGTTTTATCAGTCCATGTTTTATCAGTCCAGTCCAGTCCATGTTTTATCAGTCCAGTCCAGTCCATGTTTAGTCCATGTTTTACAACATGCCTATAAAACCATAGTCAATCGAGATATGGTCTGGAAACTCAGCTAAAGTCTTTGTTCTATCTTTTTGTTAGTCTTTATGCAATTTTGTGCACGGTGCACGGTCACTGAACCTATTGTATTTTAGTATAATGAAGCAATCATCCAATAGAATCGTTTGGGTTTAATCGCTCAACCGTGTTGTTTAAATATTAACAAACCTAAAACAAAGGATGTGCACGGTGTAAGGTACGGTTCAACATCAAAACGTATAGCTCATTATAGTCGCTTTGAAGTTTGCCGAGTTTCCAGACCATATCTCGATTGACTATGATAAAACACTATATGGCTTACCAGAAGCTGAATTGAGCAAGTTACAGCGAATTCAAAATACAGCTGCTAGACTTGTAACAGGGGTTAAAAAATTGGAGCATATCTCCCCTGTGCTTCGTAATCTTCACTGGTTGCCGCTGAGATCAAGGATTGTATTTAAAATACTAATAATTACTTTCCAGGCTTTGCATGGCCAGGCGCCTGTTTATATTACTGATTTGCTAAATACATATAAACCTACTCGTGCTTTGAGATCATCAGACCGTAATCTGCTACTTGAGCCAAAATCCAAAACGGTGACTCATGGAGACAGAGCGTTCTCAGTTGGGCACCAAAACTGTGGAATTCATTACCACAGGAAATCAGAAGCTTTGATATGTTGGGTAATTTTAAGTCAGCAGTTAAGACTTTTCTTTTTTAAAATTAATGGTTTTTTGTTCATAGTGGTAATATATGTAGTAGGCTTTATCTTAAAATGAAACTGTAATAAGTTTTATTAGTAAATTTAAGAATATATTGTTGTAAGAGCATTGAGACTATTGTATAATGCTCCTAATACGTCTATTATTATTATTATTATTATAACATAACATAGGTAAAATACTAATTACAAAGATGAATTACTATTAAAATTATTCCAATATAAATTAGTAAATTCTTTAACCGAATTTGCATTCTTCGAGCTATAATCTAAATTATTAAAAAGTTTTGCACCAGAAAAAGCAAAAGATCTAGAATTGTATTGTAGTTATGAAAATTTGAATTTTTCTCAAAAATGTTTTTTAAATACGCTCGACAAAACCCTTATGACATTTAAAAACGTATTTAGAGGCATTTATGGAAATCCCATTTATCATTTAGAGAAACCCATGCCAAATCTTTGAATAATTTTGTAGATCGTTCTTCTCTAATTTGCTTTCGAAGGATAATGCGGGTTCCTCTCTTTTGCAATCTCACTATATATATTTATCATATATAAAACCTCTGTCATGTCATTGATTTCCTTTACCTTTTCTTCAGGAATTATTAATAAGTTTTTGAAGTTTTATTATTGGTTTCTTGTTGTGGTACTCAATAATACCTCTTCTCAAAATAATTTGCTGGACAATATATTCGGAAAATATCGGAGCAACAAACGGGGAACAAACCATGAGCAGCCTAGCTTCAGAGCACCGCATGCATGAGATCATAGTCAATCGAGATATGGTCTGGAAACTCGGCAAACTTCAAAGCGACTATAATGAGCTATGTTTTGATGTTAAACCGTACCTTACACCGTGCACAGCCTTTGTTTTAGGTTTATTAATATTTAAACAACACGGTTGAGCGATTAAACCCAAACGATTCTATTGGATGATTGCTTCATTATACTAAAATACAATAGGTTCACTCAGTGACCGTGCACAAAATTGCGTAAAGACGAACAAAAAGATAGAACAAAGACTTTAGCTGAGTTTCCAGACCATATCTCGATTGACTATGATGAGATGTAGCATCGAGTTTCTTAGACTCGGATGAGAAAGAGGTCATGATCTAAGTACCAGTCAAGCCTGAAGATTCCAAGTAACACACAACACTTACAGTCTCCTGTTCCAAATAAGCTTTTTTTAAACGCTGGTGAGCTTCTTGTAAAGACTTATGTTGCTAAAAAATCAAATGAACATCCATTGATATTTATCATCCAACTATACGTACCTCGTGCAATAGTGGGATAGATCGATCTTTTATTTGATTGCTGGTTGGATGATTGTCTGTACGTATGGTTGGTTGGTTGGTTGGTTGGTTGACTAGTTAGCCGGTTGCTTAGTTACTTGGTTGGTTGGTTGGTCGGTTCGTTGATTGGTCGGTTAGTCGATTGGTTAGTTGGTTAGTTAGTCAGTTAGTCAGTTAGGCAGTTAGTTAGTTGGTTAGTTAGTTAGTTAGTTAGTCGATCGGTTGGTTGGTTGATTAGTTGATTGGTTAGTTAGTTAGTTAGATGGTTAGTTAGTTGATTGGTTGGTTGGTTGATTAGTTGGTTAGTTAGTTGATTGGTTGGTACCGTTGGTTAGTTGGTTGGTTGGTTAGTTAGTTTGTTACTTAGTTAGTTAGTTAGTCGATTGGTTGGTTGGTTGGTTAGTTAGTTAGTTAGTTGATTGGTTAGTTAGTTAGATTAAAATAACATTATTTCTGACCTGTTTCATATCTCTCAACTCTTGAGCATGTCCTTCCAGTTGCAATAGATTCTCATTCGCTCCACTCAGTTCTTCTTGTAGACCAGACCGCCAATCTCTTTCGATTTTCAGGTCAACCTCTAACGCATTTCTGTGTCAAATAATAGACACAATTGAAGAAATAGAAAATTGAAAATCGGTGTTTCCATTTCAATATAATAGAATACGTTTGCGCGGGTCTCGATAACGTAATCTAAACCCGAGTTACGTAATCAAAATACAAAAGAAGTGTAAGGGGAAGCCGTGTTTGTATTACTTCACGATTGTCTAGTTTAGTTTATTAGATATATCACTCTTTTATGTGAACGGAATACCCCAACAGGCTAGAAACCCAATTATAGGAGTTCCGAGGGCCTACGATTTGAGGTCGTTATCCGAGAAGACCCGAAAGTCTTACCATTTGCTGGGATTATTGCAAAGGCAGCACTTTCTCTTCAATTATTTTTAAGACCCTGAGTGGAGGTCCGACCCATGATTTGAACCTGTGTCTCCCAGCTCATAGACATGTGTGGTAACCACTAGAAAGACCACAACAGCTGGTGACGTTATCAGGTCATGGAGACACGGGCAAACGTTTTAGATTTTTTTATAAAACAATTCAGAAACAATTATAATTGAATAATTACGTAAGGGGATATAACGCTTTTCATAAACCAATAAGGTGGCCAATTTAATATTCTTTTATGTACATTTAAATTGGCCCTTATAGCCTCGTTCCAGAAGAAAAATTATTTTGAATTTCGTACACAGTAACGAGGCTTTAAGGGCTAATTTATATGCATATAAAAGAATATTAAATTAGCAGTTATTTTTGAATAAGGTCTGTTTAGTGCGTATTCTCATTAGTCTGATCATTAGAGTGCGTAAAGTACACATTAGTTATTATAAATAGTTACAGAAACATGAGTGGACGTTTTGGAGAAATAGCTTAAAATGTACAGGCGTCGTTATCAATCAAAAGTTGATATATAAAAACTTAATTTCTGTTTCATGTGCATGTTTAAATGAGGCAAACTGGGGAAATGACGCGGCTGAAGCCTCACAAGTCACAAGGTATTTCGTTCGCACCTTTTAGTGTCGCAAGCCATCAGCTGTTTACTGATTTGTTCAATCACCTCTTGAGCGGCGGTATATTCATCAGTTATTTTGGTTAATCTAATAAAATACAAAGGTAGATCTTAATTAAAAAATCTTAATTAATCAATAATACATCATAATAAAAAAATTAAAATATTTTTTAAAAATATTTTTCATAAAAAATCGAGCATTTACAAGGATTTAACAGAACCTCCATCCGTTCATACTGATACATGTATCAAGGCTTCGTGTATATTAGGGCTGTTTTTTTCTGCGCATGCACAGATCTATTTTATCTGAAAAATTTTTTTTTTTTAAATTTTCTGAAAAAAATCTGTGAAAAAATGGATCTGCGCATGCCAAGAAAAAAATCGATCTGCGCATGCGCAGAAAAAAATCGATCTGCGCATGCGCAGAATAAAATCGATCTGCGCATGCGCAGATTTTTTCTGCGCTTGCGCAGATCGATTTTTTCTGCGCATGCGCAGATCGATTTTATTCTGCGCATGCGCAGATCGATTTTATTCTGCGCATGCGCAGATTGATTTTATTCTGCGCATGCGCAGATCCATTTTTTCTGCGCATGCGCAGATCGATTTTTTCTGCGCATGCGCAGATCGATTTTATTCTGCGCATGCGCAGATTGATTTTATTCTGCGCATGCGCAGATTGATTTTATTCTGCGCATGCGCAGATCGATTTTATTCTGCGCATGCGCAGATCGATTTTTTCTGCGCATGCGCAGATCGATTTTATTCTGCGCATGCGCAGATCCATTTTTTCTGCGCATGCGCAGATCGATTTTTTCTGCGCATGCGCAGATCGATTTTATTCTGCGCATGCGCAGATTGATTTTATTCTGCGCATGCGCAGATCGATTTTATTCTGCGCATGCGCAGATCGATTTTTTTTCTGCGCATGCGCAGATCAATTTTTTTCTGCGCATGCGCAGATCGATTTTTTCTGCGCATGCGCAGATCGATTTTATTCTGCGCATGCGCAGATTGATTTTATTCTGCGCATGCGCAGATCGATTTTATTCTGCGCATGCGCAGATCGATTTTATTCTGCGCATGCGCAGATTGATTTTATTCTGCGCATGCGCAGATCCATTTTTTCTGCGCATGCGCAGATCGATTTTTTCTGCGCATGCGCAGATCGATTTTATTCTGCGCATGCGCAGATTGATTTTATTCTGCGCATGCGCAGATCGATTTTATTCTGCGCATGCGCAGATCGATTTTTTTCTGCGCATGCGCAGATTGATTTTATTCTGCGCATGCGCAGATTGATTTTATTCTGCGCATGCGCAGATCGATTTTATTCTGCGCATGCGCAGATCGATTTTATTCTGCGCATGCACAGATTGATTTTATTCTGCGCATGCGCAGATCGATTTTATTCTGCGCATGCGCAGATCGATTTTATTCTGCGCATGCGCAGATTGATTTTATTCTGCGCATGCGCAGATCGATTTTATTCTGCGCATGCGCAGATCGATTTTATTCTGCGCATGCGCAGATCGATTTTATTCTGCGCATGCGCAGATCCATTTTTTCTGCGCATGCGCAGATCGATTTTTTCTGCGCATGCGCAGATCGATTTTATTCTGCGCATGCGCAGATTGATTTTATTCTGCGCATGCGCAGATCGATTTTATTCTGCGCATGCGCAGATCGATTTTTTTCTGCGCATGCGCAGATTGATTTTATTCTGCGCATGCGCAGATTGATTTTATTCTGCGCATGCGCAGATCGATTTTATTCTGCGCATGCGCAGATCGATTTTTTCTGCGCATGCGCAGATCGATTTTATTCTGCGCATGCGCAGATCCATTTTTTCTGCGCATGCGCAGATCGATTTTTTCTGCGCATGCGCAGATCGATTTTATTCTGCGCATGCGCAGATTGATTTTATTCTGCGCATGCGCAGATCGATTTTATTCTGCGCATGCGCAGATCGATTTTTTTCTGCGCATGCGCAGATCGATTTTTTCTGCGCATGCGCAGATCGATTTTATTCTGCGCATGCACAGATCGATTTTATTCTGCGCATGCGCAGATCGATTTTATTCTGCGCATGCGCAGATCGATTTTATTCTGCGCATGCGCAGATCGATTTTTTCTGCGCATGCGCAGATCGATTTTATTCTGCGCATGCGCAGATCCATTTTTTCTGCGCATGCGCAGATCGATTTTTTCTGCGCATGCGCAGATCGATTTTATTCTGCGCATGCGCAGATTGATTTTATTCTGCGCATGCGCAGATCGATTTTATTCTGCGCATGCGCAGATCGATTTTTTTTCTGCGCATGCGCAGATCGATTTTTTCTGCGCATGCGCAGATCGATTTTATTCTGCGCATGCACAGATTGATTTTATTCTGCGCATGCGCAGATCGATTTTATTCTGCGCATGCGCAGATCGATTTTATTCTGCGCATGCGCAGATTGATTTTATTCTGCGCATGCGCAGATCGATTTTATTCTGCGCATGCGCAGATCGATTTTATTCTGCGCATGCGCAGATTGATTTTATTCTGCGCATGCGCAGATCCATTTTTTCTGCGCATGCGCAGATCGATTTTTTCTGCGCATGCGCAGATCGATTTTATTCTGCGCATGCGCAGATTGATTTTATTCTGCGCATGCGCAGATCGATTTTATTCTGCGCATGCGCAGATCGATTTTTTTCTGCGCATGCGCAGATTGATTTTATTCTGCGCATGCGCAGATTGATTTTATTCTGCGCATGCGCAGATCGATTTTATTCTGCGCATGCGCAGATCGATTTTATTCTGCGCATGCGCAGATCCATTTTTTCTGCGCATGCGCAGATCGATTTTTTCTGCGCATGCGCAGATCGATTTTATTCTGCGCATGCGCAGATTGATTTTATTCTGCGCATGCGCAGATCGATTTTATTCTGCGCATGCGCAGATCGATTTTTTTCTGCGCATGCGCAGATCGATTTTTTCTGCGCATGCGCAGATCGATTTTATTCTGCGCATGCACAGATTGATTTTATTCTGCGCATGCGCAGATCGATTTTATTCTGCGCATGCGCAGATCGATTTTATTCTGCGCATGCGCAGATTGATTTTATTCTGCGCATGCGCAGATCGATTTTATTCTGCGCATGCGCAGATCGATTTTATTCTGCGCATGCGCAGATCGATTTTATTCTGCGCATGCGCAGATCGATTTTTTCTGCGCATGCGCAGATCGATTTTTTCTGCGCATGCGCAGATCGATTTTATTCTGCGCATGCGCAGATCGATTTTATTCTGCGCATGCGCAGATCGATTTTATTCTGCGCATGCGCAGATCGATTTTTTTCTGCGCATGCGCAGATTGATTTTATTCTGCGCATGCGCAGATTGATTTTATTCTGCGCATGCGCAGATCGATTTTATTCTGCGCATGCGCAGATCGATTTTTTCTGCGCATGCGCAGATCGATTTTATTCTGCGCATGCGCAGATCCATTTTTTCTGCGCATGCGCAGATCGATTTTTTCTGCGCATGCGCAGATCGATTTTATTCTGCGCATGCGCAGATTGATTTTATTCTGCGCATGCGCAGATCGATTTTATTCTGCGCATGCGCAGATCGATTTTTTTCTGCGCATGCGCAGATCGATTTTTTCTGCGCATGCGCAGATCGATTTTATTCTGCGCATGCACAGATTGATTTTATTCTGCGCATGCGCAGATCGATTTTTTTCTGCGCATGCGCAGATCGATTTTTTTCTGCGCATGCGCAGATCGATTTTTTTCTGCGCATGCGCAGATCGATTTTATTCTGCGCATGCGCAGATTGATTTTATTCTGCGCATGCGCAGATCGATTTTATTCTGCGCATGCGCAGATTGATTTTATTCTGCGCATGCGCAGATCGATTTTATTCTGCGCATGCGCAGATCGATTTTTTTCTGCGCATGCGCAGATCGATTTTATTCTGCGCATGCGCAGATTGATTTTATTCTGCGCATGCGCAGATCGATTTTTTCTGCGCATGCGCAGATTGATTTTTTTCTTATTTTCTTATTTTTTTCTTATTCTATTGATTTTTAAAAAATCGAGCATTTACAAGGATTTAACAGAACCTCCATCCGTTCATACTGATACATGTATCAAGGCTTCGTGTATATTAGGGCGGGGTTTTTCTGCGCATGCACAGATCGATTTTTTATGAAAATTTTTTTTAAAAAAAAACATTTCTGAAAAAATCTATCTGAAAAAATCGATCTGCGCATGCGCAGAAAAAATCGATCGGTGCATGCGCAAGTAAAAATCGATCTGCGCATGCGCAGAATAAAATCGATCTGCGCATGCGCAGAGATATACACATTTCTCCAATAAGTCGTGCATGTGTGACGAAATTCCAGACATTTGCATATCAAACAAACTATATATCTCAAAAAGAAAGCAAATAAACGAAAATCTTCAAAATAAGTTACTTTATCATTTTAAAAGTTCTTCCAAACAAGACAATAAAACATTTTGAGGTTATGGGCACTTTAATGTAGACATCATACATCCACAGCTACATGTTACCAATGTAGACTGTCTACATTAACTAGGTGGAGACTGGGTTACCATACCTTATGATTTCGGACCTCTCGGCAACCAATCAGGCTTTGGCATACTGGTCTGATTAGCTTACCTGTGCTCTGAACTCTTGGATTCGTTTATCATCCGGGAGCATTTCTCCTCAAGTTCTGAATATTTCTGCGCGTGTTCTTCCTTTGTTGCCAGACCCTCCTGGAAATGCACGACGCCATAATTTTTACATCAACCTGACCTGGTTGTCTAGACAACGTTAATCCAGAATTTCACCTTTCTACATCGTACAATTGTAATTTTTATTTTCACCTGCCATTTTGTATGTAAATCTAAATTGATTTTCTTGATATCTTCCAGTTGTCTCCTCAACGATATAAGGGTATCTTGTTTATCGTGAATATCTTTCTCTAATAGTTGCATTGCCACCTGATTGAGGAAACAACCAGTTTAGCTCGTTTGTTGGGGTAATTACAACTCATATACTCTAATAGGTCGGTCGGTACTGCTGAAATAGTGTGTAGATCTGGCTAACGTCGGGAGCGAAACCCCTTCATCAGAGAATGAAACGTAATTGGTTGGTTAGTTGGCTGGTTGATTGTTTTGTTGGTCGGCAACTTGGTTTTTGTGTTGGTTAGTCGGTGGATTGCTTGTTTGGTCAACTGACCAGTTAGTTGGTTGGTTAGCATGTGGGTTGCTTGGTTGGTTAGTTGGTTGTTGGGTTGGTTAGTCGGTCATGGGTTGTTGGGTTGGTTAGTCGGTCATGGGTTGGTTGGTTGGTTAGTTTGTGGGTTCCTTGGTTGGTTGGTTGGTTGTTTTGTTGGTGGGTCAGTTGGTTGTTGTGTTGGTTAGTCGGTGGGTTGCTTGGTTGGTCTTGGCTGCTTGGTCGGTTGGTTGGTTAGTTAGTTGGTTGGTCGGTTAGTCAATTAGGTGGTTGGTAGATTGGTGGGTTAGCCGGTTAGTTGCTTGGTTGGTCAATTAGGTGGTGAGTTGGTTGGTCGATTAGGTGGTTATTTAGTAGGTTGGTTGGTCGGTTGGTGGGTTAGGTGGTTAGTTAGTAGGTTGGTTGGTTGGTTAGGTGGTGGGTTGTTTAGTTGGTTGGTACTGCACCTGGCTTTCATTTCTCATATTCTTGGTAAGTTCCAGGTCGCTCTCAGTTTCCTAAGATCAAGGAACATGAATACAACATTATACCACAAGTCAAGACTCAAGAGGAACACAAGTCAACCCTAACATCACATATCTTCATCATCTTCTGCATCATACCTTTCTCAGACTCCTTTCCAGTTCCAGTTGCTTTCGTACATCGTCGTACATTTCGTTCAACCCTTCCCTTTTATAATGATAAAAAGAGACAAAAACTCTGAAATTATACGATTTAGACATCCAACCAAACTCCGGCAACCTGCGTGTTAAATTGCCTGCAACCCCAAATACTATATTACTGATATAGATTCTACATGAAGTTTTTTCAACTTTGCGTTGATGCAGTGGCGTAGCTCGGATCAAAATTTTGGGGGAGCAACGGAGAATTTGGGGGTGCAGTTAAATTAGAATAATTATCAAGCATTATATGGTGGAGGCTTTAGCCGCGACCAATGTAGGGGGGTATGGGGGCATCTCCCCAAGAAAATTTTGAATTTTTGAAGACCTGTGAGGGTATCTCCCGTGATTTCTGAGACGAATTTTCCCGAAAAACTGGTGGCTGGTTGAAAATGTTTTTTAACAAAATTGATTACAATTAAGATTAATTCGTATATAGCTGGAGTCCTTGACCAACCTGTTAAAGTCTGACAACAAAATAAATAACCATGGATCACAATATTTGCATTCAATGCAGCAGAGTCTTTGGTCGTTTAACCGACGCTGGTCAAAAGGACCTATAGGCTCTCGGAAGCGTAATTCTGCGCAGTTTAAACTTCATGTGAGTGTGTTACTGTGAACACTGATTCCACTGGTAAGCCTTCAGCATCACAATTAGCAACAGATCTTACTTGAATTTAGCATCAGACATTCAGGCGACTGGGGGTGGGCAAATGTGTAGATGGGGGTCCAGGCCCCCTAGGTCCCCCCTTGGCTACGTCACTGCGTTGATGTTCTACAATGACCAAAATGCTAATAACTGTGAAGTCAAATCAGGAGTTTGTCTTTCTTTTTTGCAATCCGTGTGATAAACTAGTTGAGAATTTGAGTGAAAAAGTTGATAAAATCTCTAGTATAGCATTCAAGTATATCATCAACATTTGAATTACAGTTGGTCAAATTAAAATCTAGCAGCAGAATATTGTGTCTGAAATGATGACTGGCTTGACGTCACATTCATTAGGGAAAAAGGACTGTGAGGAAAAAGGACTGTGAGGAAAAAGGACTGTGAGGAAAAAGGACTGTGAGGAAAAAGGACTGTGAGGAAAAAGGACTGTGAGAAGCAGAGCCGCCGAGAGGATCTTTGGGGCCCCGGGCAAAATATCGTTTTGGGGGCCCTGATGACGTCATAATGTCCAATGGAAGATCCAGGGTTTATTGAAAGTGAACGTATTTCTAGGGGGTCCGGCGGCCTGCTGCCCCGGAAAGTTTTTGAATTTAGGGTCTCTCAAATGGCATTTCCTGCACTTTGAGGGCATTTTTGAGCAAAATCTAAAGACCATAAATCACGGTTTTTTGGTAGTATATCCCATTATTTTTAAGAAAATATTCTTGATGAATGTACTATTTTGACTGTCGGGGGCCCTTGTGCGGCTTAATCTTCATCATGTCCAAAACTTCAAAAATTTTAGGGGGCCCCTCTCAATTTGTGGCCCGGGGCAACACAATAATTATCGTAGGTTCCGAGGATCTATGTCTCCACTATGTTTTTGTACATATGTTGAATGATTAGTATGGACTAATCGTTCAATATATGTACACATACAAAGTGGAGATGTAGAAATAAGCCATGTGAACACAAACGAACACAAACGGTAGTATTTTACCTAGATTTCACATAAGTTTCTCTTTCGATATTTATATCGGCCTTGACAATCTATACAAGTAGAAAGGCAGGGAAATATCACATACAGTACACACAGAGGTAGTTACTGTACATCAATACTGACCAACTCTGACGTCGGACTCCGCTCGAAACGTCGGTATTTCGTCACTATTGGTAGTTCACCACCTTTTCACTTTGCTATATATCCAAAACACTAACTGCCTACTACAGTAATTACTAGCTACAGTAATTGAGTAGAATGGTGATAATTCAAAATTTGGCATGTGGCGAGGGAACTATTTATGTTAGCCGAACATAAATAACAAACTTGCTTCTAACTTTGCCAGCTGGAAAACAGCGAATTGTTGGAACCAAATATACGGAGACACTTACTTCAAGATGTCTTTTGTGTTGTGTGAGAACAGTGCTGCTTCCGCTTCTGAGATCATCCCTTTCTTCAACAGCCTCGTTCAGCTCATTTTTAAGATTGTTCAGCTAAAAAATCACAACAGGTTGCGAGTGTTGTTTTTATTATTAATACCACTTGGATTTCGTTATAGAGAGAGCTGGGCAAACATATTCTATTATTTACATATATGTTCTAACCTCCTCTTTCTGTTGTTTGTCTGTTTCTTCAAAAATTTTAATTTTCGCCTGAAGATCTGCCACCGTGGAACTGCAATCGAAACAGGTAACTAGTGTACTGTAATTTCAGAGTTGAACATCAGAGATAAACACAATTTCCATTGTGGAAGAAGAGAAATGAAAGTTTTTTGTACATTCTGGGCCAGATATATTTATAAATCAATTATATATACTCAACTTTTTGTGAAAGTAAAACATTTTTGTGTTCAAAGGACTACGTTTAGAATTCGTAAGGACGTTACGCTAAGTTTGGAGACGTTACGCTAAGTTTGGAGACGTTACGCTAAGTTTGGAGACGTTACGCTAAGTTTGGAGACGTTACGCTAAGTTTGGAGACGTTACGCTAAGTTTGGAGACGTTACGCTAAGTTTGGTGACATTACGCTAAGTTTGGAGACATTGCGCTAAGTTTGGAGACATTGCGCTAAGTTTGGAGACATTGCGCTAACTTTGGAGACATTTTGAGACATTGCGCTAAGTTTGTAGACATTGCGCTAAATTTGGAGACATTGCGCTAACTTTGGAGACATTACGCTAAATTTGGAGACATTGCGCTAAGTTTGGAGACATTGCGCTAAGTTTGGAGACATTGCGCTACCTTTGGAGACATTGCGCTAACTTTGGAGACATTGCGCTAACTTTGGAGACATTGCGCTAACTTTGGAGACATTGCGCTAACTTTGGGGAGACATTGCGCTAAGTTTGGAGACATTGCGCTAAGTTTGGAGACATTGCGTTAAGTTTGGAGACATTGCGCTAAGTTTGGAGACATTGCGCTAAGTTTGGAGACATTACGCTAAATTTGGAGACATTGCGCTAAGTTTGTAGACATTGCGCTAACTTTGGAGACATTGCGCTAACTTTGGAGACATTGCGCTAACTTTGGAGACATTGCGCTAACTTTGGAGACATTGCGCTAACTTTGGAGACATTGCGCTAAATTTTTTGACATTGCGCTAAGTTGCATGGAGACATTGCGCTAAGTTTGTAGACATTGCACTAACTTTGGAGACATTGCGCTAAGTTTGTAGACATTGCGCTAAATTTGGAGACATTTCGCTAAGTTTGGAGACATTGCGCTAACTTTGGAGACATTGCGCTAACTTTGGAGACATTGCGCTAACTTTGGGGAGACATTGCGCTAAGTTTGGAGACATTGCGCTAAGTTTGGAGACATTGCGTTAAGTTTGGAGACATTGCGCTAACTTTGGAGACATTGCGCTAACTTTGGAGACATTTCGCTAAATTTGGAGACATTGCGCTAACTTTGGAGACATTGCGCTATAAGTTGTACGGTGAATACATGTACTATTTTGTTGTGTCTGTTACATATTTATTTGTGCTGGTCATTCTGACAGGTACAGCGAAAATGCTGTACATACGAAAATATTGCTGTAGTGAATGTGGAGCTTGGAGTAGAACAGACTATCTTCATGCATACTAGGGCTTAAAGTGTTGAAGGAATTGATGTCACAGCAGCTCTGCATCGTGACGTTTAATTCAGCCAGAGAATGATTCTGAAATTGAGACATACGAAGCAGGTAACGTTTTCGATGTAGGATTTCATTTCTAATCATCAAGAAGTTCCCATTCACCTCAGATTTCTGTTAATTTCTTCAAGATAAGCTTTCTGGTCCAGTATCAGGTCCATGTTGACATTTTGTGAATTACTGTCCGAGCTAAATAACACAAAAAACAAGATATCAATACAGTAAGCTAGAAATTTTTGCCAGCTGGAAAAATTGACATTTTTGTGGCAATGGCTTAATATTGAAACACTGTGGTGGGAAAATTTCACTTCATACAATATAGGCACTTTTAGAAAACGTTATACCTGATTGGTATTTCTTCTTCAGGTTTCTCCAGGTAGTTGCCCTCTTTCAAATAAAAACTGAGGTCAATAACGCCACGCTGTATCAAAAGAAAGACATTGACATTTAAAGTGAAAAATTGTTAGCAATTATTGTAATTTGCTTCAATGAATCAGAGACAAGAGACTAAAAATTTCAAGTGAATCTGGTGCAATTGAACAACTATGCATAACAACAATAGATTATATATTATTATTTTGTTATTTCCAGTGTTCAGTTTTAATGGCCATAAAGTGCATTCAAGTCTTCTAACATCATGCAGGGCGCTTATATATATAAGCGCCCTGGCCTTCTTGTAAGCCTGGATATTAGCGGCCGGTCACAGACATTGCCCAGTACAAATATCCCATTTCTATATATTTGACTGTTACAATATTAATTGCGTCTGTCATTTTGTCAGCAACTTCAGATAAAAGTAAAACATTTTTGTGTTGAATGAACTGTGTTTAGATTTCGTATTGAACAATCTCAGACGAGAGACATTACGCTGAGTTTGGAGAGTGTAATGTCACCAAATTTAGCACAAAGTTTGGAGACATTACCCTAAGTTTTGAGACGTTAAACTAAGTTGTATGATGACAGGTACAATTTTTGAGTGTCTGTTACAAATTTATTTCTGCTGGTCATTCTGACAGGTACAACGAAAACTATTATTTCCAGGCTAATGTCTTGACTTCTCATGTTTCACTACCGAACAGTATATTATCATTGTATGCAACATTTTGACAACATTAATTTAAAGGAATGCTACAATACTTCACCGTTTTACTGGTTTTCTACAGGTTATTTCAAGGTCCGAATTAGCGCTTCGCAAATCGCAAAGCGATTTTGAAAATTGTTAGACGCACGCAACGTTGCAAGACGCTACGCAACGTTGTACGACGCTACGTAAAGTTGTAAGACGTTACGCTACGTGGAAAGACGTTATGCTACGTTGTAAGACCTTATGCTACGTTGTAAGACGTTACATTACGTTGTAAGACGTTAAGCTACGTTGTAAGACGTTAAGCTACGTTGTAAAACGTTACGCAACGTTGTAAGACGCTACGCAACGTTGTACGACGCTACGTAAAGTTGTAAGACGTTACACTACGTGGAAAGACGTTATGCTACGTTGTAAGATGTTACGCTACGTTGTAAGACGTTACGCTCAGTTGTAAGATGTTACGCTACGTTGTAAGACGTTACGCTCAGTTGTAAGATGTTACGCTGCGTTGTAAGACGTTACGCTCAGTTGTGAGACGTTACGCTCAGTTGTGAGAAGTTACGCTAAGTTGTAAGACGTTATGCTACGTTGTAAGACGTTATACGCTACGTTAGAAGGCGTTAAGCTACGTTGTAACACGTTACGCTACGTTGTAACACGTTACGCAACGTTGTAAGACGCTACGCTACATTGTGACACTAAAGAAAAATGCGAAGCTGTTTTGGAGCGTTAATTCCGACCCTGTATTTTATAAAAGAAACACAAAACCTTTATCTGTGTTCCCATTGAATTATAGAAGTATATTGTGGAAGTTTGGGAGAACTCTAAATCATAATGGAACACTTTGGTTTCATGTTCACACAGCGATTGCTCATTCTCTTAAACTTCTCCTTGTGTTTTGATGGAAATACAGAAAGTATTTCTTTAAGTCTTGACTGTTCAGGCACTAATCTGCATTTGTTTTTGTTTGAACCAAATCTCAAGATAAGACACATGCTAAAGTGGTCATATCATAGTCTACCTGGACATCCAAATCGCCACCTTTGATGCAGATGTTACAGTCAATAAGATTCAGTCCAACTAACAGGCCACCAATAACAGCTCCTTCTTCACCCATCATTGTCGCCCATGGCTCATACCATTCGCTATGAGAATGATAATCTTTATTTACTGCATTTTGATTGAAGTGTTAGGAGGGGAGGAGGATGAGGAGGGGATTTTGATTAAAGTGTTAGGAGTGGAGGGAGGTGCAGTTAGGAGGAGGAGGGGAAGAGGAGGGGGAAGAGGAGGGGGAGGAGGAGGGAGGTGGAGCTAGGAGGTGTGAGGGAGGAGGAGGGAGGTGCAAAGGGGAGGAAGAAAAGAGGGAAGCAAGGAACAAATGAACATTACCTTAAAATGTCTTTATGAGTAAGCAAGTTCTCCAAATAATCAGCCACTTTCTTCTGCATTAATGCAAGACGAAGCCAAGCTCTGCCACGCCCTAGACCAGTTCTATATTAGACAGCAGACAAAATATCTTCATTACTTATGCAGTATTATCACAAGACAGCCATCGAATATTAATACAAATCAAACACTGTAAACAGTTGGGACCTCATAGACCTACACACTATTTCTGGATGTACAGCAACCTTTTAGGGTTTTCAACATAAAGATTACTCTACTTACTTGAGTCCTGGTAAACATCGAACACTTTCAACAATCTCTACAGATTCAGAATCTATTTTCTCAATATTCTCTAATGGCCCCCAGTAATCTTTAGTAGCACCACGAAAATTCCTTCGAACTACAAAAAGAAATAATATAGGCTATATAAGATCAAATTTGATTAAGCTACAGGGGTGACCAAAAAAGTGGCCCCCCCATAAAAAGTAATAAACTCGTTACTTTTTGAAGAAAGTGTTTAGAAATGGGTTTTTTTTTGTATTATTTGGGCAGATTTGTGGACTTGTGAGTTCAAAATGTTATTCTATAAGCAATAACTGGTAGATAAATTGAATTTGGAGGGTTTTAACAAAAAATCAACATGGCAGTTTAAAATCAAATTTTCACCAAAGAGTTCGAGTACTTTTTACAACAAATGGTTTATTAGGCGGAAAATGTTGAGTAAAGTAAAATGGCTGAAATAATCAGTAAATTCCATATCATGTAAAAATTTCATCATATATATAGGCAGAGTTTAAATACTGAATAATGTAGTATTCTTACATTTATAGATGAGTTATGGCTACAGAAATAGATAGTGCATCCCAAAAGCCAAATATAGAGAGCCGACACCAGCAGATATATATTAATACAATACCATAAAATTGTTTTCTTGTGTAAACAATTCTTCATTTTTATATATAATTATAGATTTCTATAGAAGAATCTCATAGTCGGGTATAACTTTGGTTTTTAACAATTTTTGTTCAAATCTCTAGAAAGGTTAAATCACATAAGACAAGCTACAAAGATTACATATTAGTCTTTCTAGATTTATTTCATATTTTTACATTTTATTTCTTGTCAATTTGTGCAGAGTTAAACACTTGCAATGATAATAATTTAATAATTTAGTGTGTTTTTGGTTAAAATATGGCCATCTTGAATTCAGAGCAAAAACCCTCAAAATACAATTTATCTACCAGTTTATTGCATAGAATAACAATTATCGAACTCACAAGTCCACAAAACTGCGCAAATAATACAAAAAACAAAACATTTCTAACACTTTCTAAACACGAATGACAAAAAGCAACGAGTTTATTACTTTTTATGGGGGGGCACTTTTTTTTGGTCACCCCCTGCATAAGATCAAGTTTCTGATACCGTACCACTCAGAAGTAACCTAACGAAAACAGCAGATGATCGGTGGGTTAACCACTGATGAACTGTGGGTCACTGTTGGTTAATCAGTGGTTCAACCGTGTATGATAAGCAGTTTCACCGCGGATGATCAGCGGTTCAACCGTAACCGAAACTAAGCACAGCCTAACCACTACATAACTCCAACCTCATCGCTACTCAACCTCACCCGCTCACTGCAACCGCAGTGTTAGGTTACTTCTGAGCAGCGTTGTAGAACAAAATGTTGCTAGCCATAAGCCCCAACCAAACTATTATTATTATTATTGTTATTATTATTTGTCTTCTTCACACAACTTGATGTTCAGTTGGTGTTTATCAGTGCCAGTGACACTGGGTTGTTTAGTTTTCTAATGTTTTTCTTAGAATCCTTGCTGTTCCAAGTAGCGTCGTTTTCTGGATTTGCTCATTTTCTTCACTTTGATTCCAATCTTTTCTATCCACTGTTCAAACTTTTTACTCACAGCTCCTAGAGCTCCAACTACAACTGGAACTATTTCTACCTTCCTCATCGACCACAGTTGTTTAACCTCTCGCTTCAATTCATCATATTTCTCTATCTTTTCTCCTTCCTTCTTTCCGACTCTGTTGTCTCCCGGGATAGCAATATTATTATTATTATTATAATTATTATTATTATTATTATTATTATTAATAATAATAATAATGGCTGAGCCTGTTGAAACGTCCATCACCAACAATAATATTTCTCATTAGACTACAACAACCTGGATGATCGACTTCACACAGAACAGACAATACAGATAATTTGATACATTGCCAGGGAATGTAATACACATATAATATATACACAGGCTCAGGACCCCCAAGGGTGGGCAGCTGGGGCAATTGCCCCGGTGCATGGCCATAATCTAGGGGCCCGCAAATATGGCGCCAAGCAAATCCGAGGCCAGAATTTTTTTGGGGTATCATTTTTCATGGGAAGCCATCTAATTGGCTAACCCAAAACAACTTTTATCCTAACCTAACCCTAAATAACCCTATTCCTAACCCCCGCACCCCTGAGCAGAATTTGTTTTGGGATGACTTTCCATGGGAAGCCATCTGATTGGCTATCAAGGTCAAAAAAAAAGTGATCCCAATAAATGCAATCTGGGGCCCATACAGAATTTGCCATAAACTACCTCCGACATCTGAGGCATTTAGGGAAGGGTCAAATATACGTTTCTGCCAAAAAGACGTCAATATGACGTCTGGGAGGGAGGGGGTTTATAGGCATGACGTCTTTTTTCCTCGAAATATATGCTTAAAAACACTGACTCTGAATCTCATTTCATATAACAAACCAAAGTGTATGACGAAATAGCCTGCAAGCATAATAGGGTGCAAATATATTTATACCTTTAAAAATTAATTTATGATTATGGTTTTGCAACTAACTCGAAAAATCTCCGCAATCTCGAGTCTTGCCGGTCTTGGGAAATGTAGAAATATAGTTATGTGAATTATCCGCTATTGGAGCCTGGCGTCTTTGGTATGGTGGGAGGGGGTTTTGTAAGAGAAGTCATATTGACGTCTTTTTGGCAGAAACGTATATTTGACCCTTCCCTTAGGGTACTGCAAGCTTACATATGCCCCAGGGTCCGTTCGGCAGCCCTGTACAGGCTGCATATTGAGGACCAGAGCAGTCTCTTCTAATTCTAACTCACTTTTTAGGCACAAGAACTTACATGTACATGTCAAAAGCAAATGAGCAATAATGTGCTTCATGTATATATTAAACGTGTCGTGACTTGCACTTGGATTGATCTCATACAAACATGATACAATGTCGTCATTAATTCTGTCAGTCCCAAATCCTTTTACTGTACACAGACAATATTTTACTCCACAACAACAATTACACAAAATAAAGCGCAGGTTTAACCGTATCATACCTCTCAAGCCGTGTCTCAAAACATGCTCTAGGACGATAAAGAATTGTTGAAGAGGGAGATGTTCTTCACCAAGAGTCCGACAAAGCTTCAAGGAATATTCGATCAGATTTTTAATACAAAGTTTAGACAAGTTCAACAAGTTAGCTCGTTCAGTAGCCGTGACGGCCGTGCTTCTTTCTCCACCAGAAGCCGAACTAGTAGGCTTTCTTGCAGCAACCAAGTCAGCTATATTCTCAGCTTCTGTAGCGGCCGCCATATTTGTTTGCTTGATTTCCGGGCTGGTCCGATAGTTTTCCGAGAATAACACGAAACCGACCATGAATTTATAATTAGCTTTCCCGGAATTTCTTCGGTTGGATGCATCGCCTAGAATTTCAAACCAAACGGTTTCATTTCAGATAAATGTCAAATGTCACTTGAAACTTGGTTATTTCAAAAACACCCTTCGCACTATTTTAAATCGTTAAATACTTTTTAAACTTACCATTTCTGAATTTTAATATAAAATACCAGCAATATTAATTTCTGCCTTATCCGTAATGTTCAGGAACGAAGTTACTAGCCTAAACCACTAAGCTATCACGCCCTTTGCTCTGTTTTGAATCTTTAAATACTTTTTAAACTTACCATTTCTGAATTTTGATAAAAAATACCAGCAATATTAATGTCTGCCTTATCCGTAAAGTTCAGGAACGAAGTTACTAGCCTAAACCACTGAGCTATCACGACCTTTGCACAATTTAAAATCTCTAAATACTTTTTAAACTTACCATTTGCGAATTTTAATCACGAAATGAGTTAATAAGAATTGCACTAGTCTTATCTTCAAGTCAACGCTCAAGAACGAAGTCACTAGCCTAAACGGCTAAACCACTGAGATATCACGCCCTTTGCGATATTTTAAATCCTTAAATACTTTTTAAACTTACCATTTCTGAATTTCAATTAAAAAAAGTACCAGCAGTATTATTACATAAATTTCTGCCATATCCGTAAAATCCAGGAACGAAGTCACTATTTTAAAATAATGCGAAGGGCGTCAAACTGGAGACCAGAAGGTTGCGTGTTCGATTCCCATCTGGGACTCAGAAACTTGTTCTGAGTTTGCGTTAACGATTTGAAATAGCGCAAATGGCGTGATAGCTCAGTGGTTTAGGATAGTGACTTCGTTCCTGAACTTTGCGGATAAGGCAGACATTAATGTAATTACTGCTGGTATACTTTTCTTTATTAAAATTCAGAAATGGTAAGTTTAAAAAGTATTTAAAGATTAAAAAAAGAGCAAAGGGCGTGATAGCTCAGTGGTTTAGGCTATTGAACACTGTTTAAACATACCATTTCTGAATTTTAATCAAGAAAAGTACCAGAAATAATTACATTAATTTCTGCCTTATCCAAACGAAGTCACTAGCCTAAACCACTGATCTATCACGCCCTTCGCAATATTCTGAATCGTTAAATACTTTTTAAACTTACCATTTCTGAATTTTAATTAAAAAAAGTACCAGCAGTATTATTACATAAATTTCTGCCATATCCGTAAAATCCAGGAAAGAAGTTACTAGCCTAAACCACTGAGCTATCAAGCCCTTTGCTCTTTTTTGAATACTTAAATATCTTTATAAACTTACCATTTCTGAATTTTAATAAAGAAACTGCCAGAAGTAATTACACTAATTTCTGCCTTATCCGCAAAGTTGAGGAACGAATCAGCTAGCCTAACCACTGAGCTATCACGCCCTTTGCACTATTTCAATGGTTAATTACTTTTTAAACTTACCATTTCTGAATTTTAATGAAGAAAAGTACCAAAAATAATTACATTAATTTCTGCCTTATCGTCAAAGTTCAAGAACGAAGTCACTAGCCTAAACCACTGAGCTATCACGCCCTTTGCGCTATTTTAAATCGTTAATTACTTTTTAAACTTACCATTTCTGAATTTTAATTAAAAAAAGTACCAGCAGTATTATTACATAAATTTCTGCCATATCGTAAAATCCAGGAACGACGTTACTTGCCTAAACCACTGAGCTATCAAACCCTTTGCACTTTTTTAAAAACTTAAATATTTTTATAAACTTACCATTTCTGAATTTTAATGAAGAAAAGTACCAGAAATAATTACATTAATTTCTGCCTTATCGTCAAAGTTCAAGAACGAAGTCACTAGCCAAAACCACTGAGCTATCACGCCCTTTGCACTATTTTAAATAGTTAAATACTTTTTAAACTTACCATTTCTGAATTTTAATAAAGAAAAGTACTAGCAGTAATTACACTAATTTCTGCCTTATTCGCAAAGTTGAGGAACGAATCAGCTAGCCTAACCACTGAGCTATCACGCGCTTTGCACTATTTGAAATCGTTAAATATAAACAAGATAGTCAATAAGAATTACACTAATCTCTGCCTTATCCGCAAATATTCAGGAACGATGTAACTAGCCGAAACTAACCACTGAACTATCACGCCCTTTGCACTATTTGAAATCGTTAACGCAAAGTCAGAAAAATGTTTATGAGCCCCAAACGGGAATCGAACCCGCAATCTTCTGATCTCCGGTTAGACGCTCTAACCATTGAGCTACCATGCGGACTCAGATGACAGAGAGAAGGCTACGTTGTGTACTAGTTCGTACGTGCGCGGTGCGACATACGTACTACCATAGTCAATCGAGATATGGTCTGGAAACTCAGCTAAAGTCTTTGTTCTATCTTTTTGTTCGTCTTTATGCAATTTTGTGCACGGTGCACGGTCACTGAACCTATTTTATTTTAGTATAATGAAGCAATCATCCAATAGAATCGTTTGGGTTTAATCGCTCAACCGTGTTGTTTAAATATCAATAAACCTAAAACAAAGGATGTGCACGGTGTAAGGTACGGTTCAACATCAAAACGTAGCTCATTATAGTCGCTTTGAAGTTTGCCGAGTTTCCAGACCATATCTCGATTGACTATGGTACTACCGAATCACCAGTCACAATATGTCTGTATATCTTTTATGAGATATATGTTAAATGTGAATTTGCAGCTTGGTCATTTCAATGAAATAAAATAAGACTTTTCAATTTTTAATTGTCCAATAAATTAAACATATAATGTCACATTTTCATTGCTGAAAAAATAAAAATAAAAATGAAGTCGCGATTATTTTTCAATTTAAAAAAATTTATTTTTAATTTCATTTTTAAATTACTTTGGAGATTTATGATCCCCACTAACACCCCCAGTGTTCTTCTTACTATTATTGACCTCAACACGTGTGCTAACAGATGAAGAATTTAAAGCGTAAGCAGATGGAGAATTTAAAATAAATACTTTTAAGTGCCTATCTCACGTTTGGGGATTTTACATTTTCGTAATATTTAGGTCTTTCTGAGCAAAATCATAATATATATTGTCAGCCGAAAATTTCCATCTTCATGGAGTTTTTTGCTGTTAAAGTTATCGGATGTGATGTCACAAGAGGCATTTTTGTGGCAAGCAACAAAGGAAAACTGGTTTGGAATGCCTCTTGTAACATCACATCTGGTAATTTTAACAGCGAAAAACACCATGAAGATGAAATTTTCGGCTGACAATATATATTATGATTTTGCTCAGAAAGACCCAGATATTACGAATATGTAAAATCCCCAAACTAAAAAGGCACTTTAAAGTGCTTATAAAATGAAAAAATCCAGTTTCCATAATGTCTTTTCTAAAGTAGATTTTCAATAATGACAAAATCTGTTTAAATAATTATAAGCATTTGAAATTTTAGCATGATGACGTCACAAGGTGGGCATGCTACTAGAGAAATATTAAAGTCTTGATATTTTGTGAAGTGTTATCACGAGAACTACGAAACTTAGTAGCATTGCAACTACCACAATAAGCTATGTGATAAACTACTTTTCGTGGTCACCATGGTAATAAGCTAGGCTGCAGGCCCCTGAAAGGAGGAAATTAAAACTTGCTCTAGTTCTAGTAGGAGGGTATTGTTTAGACAAACACTGTCATTTTTCATATTAAGGACGTCATGCCAAATACATAACCAGAACAAAGACAACAGCAGGTGTCCAGAAAACAAGAAAAGTACATTTCATGAAATAAGGATAAAAGGGTCTGGAACCTAGTATGTTTCCATGGTAACTATACAAACATCAGTGGTGAGTCGAGCACTTGAAGGTCAACATTGCTGCCATGTTTCGTCTTTGTCCAAGTCATACTTTATGAAATATCAACACTTTAATATTTCTCAGATGCAGCGGAGCTTGTGACGTCATCACGCTAAAATTTCAAATGCTTATAACTGGACAACAGTGAATGTTAAAGAAAAAATTTAAACAGACATCTTCATTATTCAATACCTACTTTCGAAGGAAACACATTATGGAATATCGGTTTTTTCATTTCATAGGCACTTTAAGGAAACTATATGGAATAAGATGAGTTATTTACTTATAAGAGAGAACGATATTTTCTCATTTCAAAAGTACTTCTAAATAAACTCAAAATTTGGAAAGGCAATTATTCCGTCGTAGTGCCACTTTAAGAAGAACAACGTGGAGGTCAGTGATTCGAAATTTCAATAACAATCCATGTTTCTTATCTAACTGTCAACATTCTCGTTTAGTTAAGGACCTTAATAAGGAGTGCGAGTGCATGTGGCTCAGTTGTTGATATGACCATTCAGTTCATCATTGGCAGGCGTGGCTGTGCTATATAAATGGTCGATGAAACTACACGCAAGTTCTGAGACCATGGAACGATCTGGAATCTGCTGAGCCATGCCGTAGACTGCACCCTGAAACAAACGTTACAGAAGAAAATATGAAGTAAGTCAGACCATTTGTTTTCCTTCCTCCCTCATAAATATTTTTAAGGTAATCTTAATATGATCGCCCCTTTCTCTCCCCTACCTTCCTATTTCCTTCCTTTCTTCTTCCTCCCTCTTTTCCTTCCTTCCTTCCTTCCTTCCTTCATTCCTTCCTTCCTTCCTTTCTCCCTCCCTCCCTCCCTCCCTCCCTTCCTAACTTCCTTCCTTCCTAACTTCCTTCCTTCCTCCCTCCCTCCCTCCCTCCCTCCCTTCCTTCCTTCCTTCCTTCCTTCCTTCCTTCCTTCCTTCCTTCCTTCCTTCCTTCCTTCCGACCGACCGACCGTCCGTCCGTCCGCCC
Organism: Chrysogorgia sp. JL179-B06; assembly: GCA_035772405.1. Classification (NCBI taxonomy): domain Eukaryota; kingdom Metazoa; phylum Cnidaria; class Anthozoa; order Scleralcyonacea; family Chrysogorgiidae; genus Chrysogorgia; species Chrysogorgia sp. JL179-B06. The sequence goes on along the minus strand of JAYKKM010000478.1, from coordinate 2,285,267 downwards.
GTCCGTCGGTCCATCCTCCCTCCCTTCCTCCCTTCCTCCATCCCTCCCCCTTCCTCCCTTCCTTCCTTCCTTCCTTCACCTTCCTTCCTTCCTTCACCTTCCTTCCTTCACCTTCCTTCACCTTCCTTCCTTCCTTACCTCATTCCTTCCTTCCTTCCTCCCTTCCTTCCTCCCTTCCTTCCTTCCTCCCTTCCTTCCTTCCTTCACCTTCCTTCCTTCCTCCCTTCCTCCCTTCCTTCCTTCCTTCCTTCCTTCCTCCCTCCCTTCCTTCCTTCCTTCCTTCCTCCCTCCCTCCCTTCCTTCCTTCACCTTCCTCCCTTCCTCCCTTCCTCCCTTCCTCCCTCCCTTCCTCCCTTCCTCCCTTCCTCCCTTCCTCCCTTCCTCCCTTCCTCCCTTCCTTCACCTTCCTCCCTTCCTCCCTTCCTTCCCTCATTCCTTCCTAACAATTAAATCATTAATCTAACTACTTACCCCTCCTGTGGTCGGTGCCTTAGGATTTGCCATCACCTTAGCAACACTTTGTTTAACAACGTCAATGAACTCGTCAGCCACTCCAGGTTTTGTTATGGGGATAGTTACACAGATGTGCAGCCTAAAAAATATTAATAGATTGCATGATTAAAAATAGTACTCATGTTTCTAAAGTCTCATCAGACATAGTTTGACGTTACTCAGGCTTAAAAAGTTTTTTGAACGTAACTTTAAAAGTTACTGTCCATGACCCAACATTTCGACACTCCAATCTAGTGTCTTCATCTGGGGTGATCGTTGTAAGTTAGGATCCCTATTTATACCCTCATAGAACCTATGAATGACGTTATCTATTAACAAGATGCGAATAAGCTTCTGGTGTAGACCACCGTCATCGCGATTCAATTGGGTGTGGGTGCTATTGATGTGCCAGCCTCCAGACAACGTGGCGGATGGTATCTAGGATTAGTGGAATTTTCTCACGCAATCTCATGATTGGTCGATGGTTTGTCCGCAATCTCATGGTTAATCCGCGTTGGTGTGAACCACATGCCCGGATGAAAATAGCGAAATTACGTCAAATACTCACCCGGGTGGATATTGCAACGAGTTAATGTGCCATCCTTTGGTAGTCAGCTCATTACTAACAGCGTAGATATCAAAATCGTTTGAACCAAATCCAACAACTGACACTTGCGGCTCACCGAACACAAATATACCATCGATTTTTCGAAGTCTGAAAACAGCAAACAAACATTGACAATTCCACATTGGAAACAAAAAACAGAAAAAGAAACCTCGAAAATTATGCATGCACATCCCGAGAATTATAAATAGACCCCGGTATTCATATAAATGATGAATAGCTACGCTTTCAAATGCAACAGCCTTACCCTTCCTCGATATACTGCCTCGTCTTGATAATTTCTGCAGTGTATTCGACATAACCTAATATAAAATGCTACTGTTATTTCTTTACTATGTTGTTGCTAAGTTCCAGTCTCTCGTCTCCTGCACCCACATCCATAACCGTACCTCACCTTACCCCCATATATGTATTGGCCTTTTCCTAGGGAAGTGGGGGGGGGGGGGTGAGATGGCGCGCGGGTCTTCTTGGTATCGCTTGGCTGGAGAAATGTCACACATGAAAGCACAAACACAATATGAATGTCCTCCAAACGGTCCCACGTGCACTTGCTCGCCCACTTTGTGTCTGGTCTTCCGCTCTTTTAGGAGGAGACCAATTGTATTGTATTGGTATGGTATGGTATTGTATTGTATTGTATTGTATTGTGTTGTATTATATTATATGTATGCATGGTATTAATTGCGTAATGTAATGCAATGCAATGCAATGCAATGCAATACAATGCAATGCAATGCAATGCAATGCAATGCAATGCAATGCAATGCAATGCAATGCAATGCAATGCAATGTAATCTTGTGAAGTATTACAGGACCCCACTGAAAAACCAATCCACCGCAACTCAACTAAAGCCAACTCAACCCAACCCTACCCAACCATACCTCTGTACCTATCGCTCCATTTACCTTTTTCTCCCATGAACATCATAGCAGTCCAACAGCCGGCAATAACTCCACCTGAACGACTACCAGGTATTGTGGGACAGGCGTAGATTCCACCAGTCCAGTCAGTGGCCACGAAGAACTGGTGATGGCGTAACTCAGTAGAGTTGTAAAGGATAACTGAGGATCCTTTAGGAGCATAGCCATACTAAACACAAATAATACTATAGAGCACATTGAAGAAATATAAAGGAAAGAACAATACCGAAGAAACCAAAATACAACGGCCAGCACTAAAACAAAAGTAATGCTAAGAAGTTATGGAAGTTCAAGGGAATACGCAAATCTCCTTGGTAGATTAACAAATTTGTTAGGTAATAACATGGTTTAAAGAGATACGCCAGCCAAAATACAAATGCAGTTCATATGAAAGATATTACTGACTTTAGTTTCAGCATTCCTATCAATTTAGTTAAGAAATTGAAGAGAGTTTGTCCAATTTCGACGCCATATTTGTTTACGCCGAAAATTTCATCTTCATGGAGTTTTTCGTCGTCAAAGTTACCGGATGTGATGTCACAAGAGGCATTCCAAACCAGTTTTCTTTTGTTACTTGCCACAAAAATGCCTCTTGTGACATCACATCCAATAACTTTAACTGCAAAAACTCCGTGAAGATGAAATTTTCGGCTGACAATATATATTATGATTTTGCTCAGGAAGACCCAAATATTACGGATATGTAAAATCTCCAAACGTGAGATAAAAAATAGAAACACTTGACGTAGTTCACTGGTAATACCTTGTGAGTATCGGCTGAGATACTGGTTACTCCATCAACGCGAAAATCAAATGGTTCCAAAGGAAATCTAAAAAATAACAAACAGACCGAGAACATCTTAGAAACTCTATACCATTAAAGTGATACTCCACCCAAAAAACAAGTGTTTCTTAAATATGAAAGTTCGTTGTCGCTTTACATGAGAATGGGTAATAGTTTTCTTCTAATCGTTTTAGTTTTAGAGAAATTTGGCTTTGTTTATCGTATTTTTTTGTAAATTGAAGGCCGCCATTTTTCTTCTGATTGCGGGCGAATGCGGTAGCTTAGAAACATTTTGAAAATAAATCCTTCACAATAGCGTGAATAGAAATCCTGCACAATAGCCTAAGACCACGTTGTTGTCATGCTATTGTGAAGGGTTTCTTTGCGTAGTGTTTCTATCAATCAACGACGTCAAAAATTAATGGGAGCGACCGCATTCACCCGCAATCAGAAAAAAAATGGCGGCCTTCAATTTGCAAAAATACAAAGCCAAATTTCTCGAAAACTAAAAAGATTAGAAGAAAACTAATACCCATTCTCATGTAAGGAGACAACGAACTTTCATTTAAGTAACACTTGTTTTGGGGGATGGAGTGTCCTTTGAACGCCTCTCGAAACATGAACTTGAAATATTAGGAAACATTACATAAAAATAGGCACGCGATGCATGCATATGTCTACCGCTGACCAGCCTGAAACAGTTACTGTCATTTCGTAATTTAGAAAGCAACGGAGATTCCAATTACATTACTTACAATTGATGTTATAATCAGCCACGGAAAAGCCCTGGTGGGAATTAGCTGAAAAATATGTATATGTATGTGTGTGTGTATGTAACGTTAACGTTCAAGTTACTAACCCAGCTTTTTCCATGAAGGGGACAAGAAAACCGCCCAAACAAGCATCAACATGAACACCGGTGTTGTACTTTTTACCAAGCTAAAAAAATACACCGAAGAAATACTATGGCTTTGTGGAGCAAAGGTTAAATATTAAAGGTAGGTAGGTAGGTAGGTAGGTAGGTAGGTAGGTAGGTAGGTAGGTAGGTAGGTAGGTAGGTAGGTAGGTAGGTAGGTAGATATAGAGATAGACAGACAGACAGACAGACAGACAGACAGACAGACAGACAGACAGACAGACAGACAGACAGACAGACAGACAGACAGACAGACAGAGACAGACAGACAGTCAGACAGACAGACAGACAGTCAGACAGACAGACAGACAGACAGACAGACAGACAGACAGACAGACAGACAGACAGAGACAGACAGACAGAGACAGACAGTCAGACAGACAGACAGACAGACAGTCAGACAGACAGACAGACAGACAGACAGACAGACAGACAGACAGTTAGCTAGACAGTTAGCTAGACAGTTAGCTAGATTGATTGATTGATTGATTCACTTTTATTTAAAATACGGTAGTTTCATAAGTCTTACAACTTCTTTCCATGAAAGCCGTACAACTATATAATTACTATATACAAGTAAAATTAAATACAAATTATAAATTAAACCAATTAGTTAATTGTCAACTGATTTGTCCAATAGCGATGATAGTTTTCTTTTAAAAATCGCTTTCGATTCAGAAGACTTAAGTTCATGAGGCAGAGAGTTCCATTGTACAGCACCTCTATATGAGAAAGATCTCTTATAATATTCAGTATTTGGGATATGCGTGATTTCCACATTAAGCTCATTACTAGACAGTTAGCTAGACAGTTAGCTAGACAGACAGACAGACAGACAGACAGACAGACAGACAGATAGACAGATAGACAGATAGACAGATAGACAGATAGACAGATAGACAGATAGATAGATAGACAGATAGACAGATAGATAGATAGATAGATAGATAGATAGATAGATAGATAGATAGATAGATAGATAGATAGATAGATAGATAGATAGATAGATAGACAGATAAATTTTACGAGTTATTTTATACATTATAATTTTTGTTGCCAATGTCCTTTAAGATAAATTATCTAAACATTGAGCTACACACACACACGGTATCAGATGGTAGAACAAACGTTACGATAATTGCTAGAGTTGTCGAGTCTTGATGTCTGTAATTTTCCCCTTTTGTTTCGGGATTATCTACCATTAACCATACCTTGGCAATCTCTTCAATTGGATCAATTATACCATGAGGAAAATTCGGACATGAACCAACTAACTAAAGAAAGGCAAAATTTACGGGAACCACTAGTATTTTAATAAAATACAGAATCATGGTAACTCAAAATTTTCAAAAACCAAATATAAACTTAAAACAAGTTTTATTTTCTTAAAATAAGAATATTAATCAAGAAATGTTTTCTTTAAAATAAGAATTATATTTTTTGCAGGCTTCTCCTTACTAGAACAGTATTTTTTGTTATTGCTCTTCTCATGGCTCTCATGTCACATTTTCTTGATTTCTCCTCCACTGGAACAAGGATCAACTTTATCTTGAAATAGGCTGCAGCCTTTATGGAGAAAAATATTTAGGAGCACGGTCATTGCAATGAAAATCAACAAAAAACATTAAAATGCACGGCTTGTCCTATCCTACCCTATACTATCATACTCTACTCTATCCTACTCTACTCTACTCTACTCTATCCTACCGTACCTATCTTATTCTATCATATCGTACCCTATCCTATCCTACCCATCGTACCTATCCTATCATATGGAACCCTAGCATATCCTATCGTAATCTATCCTATCCTTCCCTATCCTACCTATCCTACCCTATCCTACCCTATCATATCATACCCTATCCTATCCTTTCCTTTCCTTCCCTTCCCTTTCATTTCCTATCCTATCTTTTCCTTTCCTATCGTATCGTATCGTATCTATCCTACCCTACCCTACCTACCCTATCCTTTCCTTCCCTTTCCTATCCTATCTTTTCCTATCCTATCGTATCTATCCTACCCTACCCTACCCTACCCCATCCTACCCTATCCTATCCTTTCCTATCCTCTATATACCCAACTCTATCCTATCCTCTATATATCCTATCCTATCCTCTATATATCCTACCCTATCGTATCCTATCCTCTATATATCCTATCCTATCCTCTATATATCCTACCCTATCCTACCCTATCCTCTATATATCCTACCCTATCCTCTATATATCCTACCCTATCCTATCCTATCCTCTATATATCCTATCCTATACTATCCTCTATATTCCTCTATATATCCTACCTATCCTATCCTATATATATCCGATCCTATCATATCCTCTATATATCCTATCCTATCCTCTATATATCCTACCCTATCCTATCATCTTTAAATTTTACATTCGTAAATCTAGACCAAAAACGGGACTATTTTTTCTTACCTTCTCAAATGCCGCATGAACGGAAACTGCAGCAACTCTGCATAAAATACAAAGATAAAAAAGATGTCCAGTAAGCATCCACCTGGCGCGGATGCCATTATTTCTATAGTGTCTGCGATTTTCTACTGACAGCCTCTTTATATTTATAACCGAATTACCCGGAAACATGCAATATCAGAGGTGACTATCGTAATATATGTAGATCTACATTTGCGGTGTAAACTAATGATTGCATGGGATCATAGCAAAAGAGTGCGATAAAGATTCGTACATTTCTGGCTTCGTGATGCCTTTGACTTCCAGACCCCAATCTCGGTAGGTCTTGCAAGCTAACAGAATGCTCTCCGTCCCACCACTTGAAGTCTACAAAGTAGAAAAAATAGGTACACAATGCGAACATGCGTCTACAGTAAACAGTCTAAAGATAATGTTTAAACAATGTAAATTGCAGACAGACACAATTGCGTCGTTGTTTTTTTAATGAGCACAACAGTCTTCGTTTAGCTTTTAGTTGATTTAATTTGTTTTGGTAGTTTGATTTTCTTTGATTTTTGATGCGCGAGACGCAACCTCGTACCCAGGGTCTTATCTCCGCTCCCCGCCCTGCAGCGGAGATAAGACCCTGGGTTGCGCGAGACGTTGCACGAGGAAATGTTTCACAGCTTCTCGAAGCCTGATGGAAAATCCCGGCATGTCGAAAAGCGAATTTCGGCTTCCTGACGCCTTGCTCCCGTAATGTTCGTAAAGCGTTTGTAACACGCTGTGATGAAACCCAGCCAGAAACATCGTAGCCGACGACATACAACTACCTTGCCACACAACAGTAGCCACAAAAATTGAACAGGACTCAATTTTCTCACCTATGATGTGATAGCCATATCGCGTCAAAGTAAAAACGGTCGCAACATTTCGATAAAACATCCAGCAGGGTTGCGAACTCACATTGGGGGTGTCATCTCCCCCCAGCAGTGATGGCGATTAATTATCATGATTAGGGAATTGGCAGTGATTTTGCAAGCTGAGTTGCTGTACTTACTGTTCCACAAGCATTGGAATCACCATTGAACATCTCAACACACATCTGAACGATTTCAGATTCCATTTTCCGTACTAAAGAAACAACATAATTGTTTTAAAATCCCCAATGTATTATTCGAGTCTTCTTTAACCTGCCTGAAACAACCTTATGTGATTATAGGTTAATTTTGGACTGTGCCATAAATATATTTATACAATAAATACAGTTAACAGCGTGCGGGCAATGTTGCGTCTAGCCTCCGATCCCGAAGCTGAGCACGTGATCACTGGACTATTTAAGTGACTGGATAGCGCGAGGCCCAGCATTGTTCACAGGTAACAAACAGATCATGCCAAGATTTACTCGCAACAGTATGGCAACTCCCCACCCACCCGCATCTATCTGCAGGGCCATATATGGTGGACTACGTCTCCGATTATGTTACTTGGTTATGAAGATCTGCAGTTCTTCGACTAGGCTTATCAGGTCACTGGTGTACATTGCTGGATCTCATTGGCCAGAGGATGCAGTTTTATCTAGTTATATTGCTGGTAATGAAGGTAACTCTCCCTGTACTTTGTACAGGTGACTTGCAGTGCTGGGGATAGGAGAAGGGTTACCGGAAGGCGTGGTCAGGCTCAAGGATAAACCTTGGCAACCTTTCGTCAGGCGCAAGGTCGAACCTTGGTAACCAGTTCGCAGGGGCAAGGTCAAGTATTGGTAACCTTTTGAGGTATTGGGGTAGAGTAACCTGATCCCATCCCCTTCAGCCTGCAATACTCCAAAGCTAATCGTAGATCGTTGTCGTGCCTTTATTAATGGTTTATATCTAACAATAAATAGTTTATATTGTGGAGGAATAGAGAGTAGTTAACTAATACATAACTACCTCTTGGATACGGATTCTTGAGTTTTTAGTAAAGCACATATAGTGCGAGTTTTTTGCTGAATAGCTGCATCAAAACGAACCATTTCATACACTTATATTATTGGTGTATAGTAAAATTTTCGAAGGGGCTGAGCAGAACTTGCCCGAATAAATTATGAATTTAATGCAATCATTGGCAACAAAAATTAAGCTTGTCTAATATGAAAGAACTCGTAAAATGATAGAGTAACACCTTTTACAACTTTTCCGTATTTTACTTCGTTTTTGAAATATTTCAGTTTGTTTAATATGTAAATGAGCTGGTCTCTGACGTCAGGTGCAGGGTAGAGAATTTTCACTCATTAAAATATTAGTTCAATCTTCAAGTTTACTCCACAAATTTACAGTACTTGGAAATGTGCGTATAATAACTCCTCATGATAATGAATGTTAGTAAAATTAGCAATCAATGACATTTTTTAATGAGTGAAACTACCCTGCACCTAACGTCAGAGACCATCTCGTTTACATATCAAACAAACTGAAATATTTCAAAAACGAAGTAAAATACAGAAAAGTTGTAAAAGATGTTACTCTATCATTTTACGAGTTCTTTCATATTAGACAAACTTAATTTTTGTTGCCAATGTCCTTTAAGCATTATGCGGGATTCGAAGTATTTAGTTACCATTAAAATAACACAGATTTTCCAAATTTAGACCGCGTGGATATCTCTCGCGCGCATGGGGAATGCGTTGCACGACGGCAGAAGAGAAGGAAGGAAAAGCAATTAGCCACAAAACCAAATGTTTTTGGTGTATTCAAGTTGAATATACGAGATAACGTTTAGACAATGCCCGGCCCCAGTCCTGGCTATGCCACTGACCATAACTCAACGAAGAACAACAATGAAATCCCAGATTAATCCCCTCAATGCGAATCTGTTATAATATCATTAAGTTGCATTCAAATATTAGAATAATTTAAGAACAAGACCCTTTTTGCCATTTATCTGTATGATGAAGATAGGCCACTCATGTTTTAACTACTACTTAATTCCATGACAGTGGTGTACCTCCAGGAAAAACCTCTGGATGAAGTGGATTAGCCCAGGTAAACCTTTTATATGCCTACAATAAGAAAAAGAGAAAAAGAGAGAGCACAAGAAGCACAAGCACAAGCACAAGAAGCACAAGAAGCACAAGAAGCACAAGAAGCACAAGAAGCACAAGAAGCACAAGAAGCTGCACAAGAAGCACAAGCACAAGAAGCACAAGCACAAGAAGCACAAGCACAAGAAGCACAAGAAGCACAAGAAGCATAAGCATAAGAAGCACAAGCACAAGCACAAGAAGCACAAGCACAAGAAGCACAAGAAGCACAAGCACAAGAAGCACAAGAAGCACAAGCACAAGAAGCACAAGCACAAGAAGCACAAGAAGCACAAGAAGCACAAGAAGCACAAGAAGCACAAGCACAAGCACAAGAAGCACAAGAAGCACAAGAAGCACAAGCACAAGAAGCACAAGCACAAGAAGCACAAGAAGCACAAGAAGCACAAGAAGCACAAGAAGCACAAGCACAAGAAGCACAAGCACAAGCACAAGAAGCACAAGAAGCACAAGCACAAGAAGCACAAGAGCACAAGCACAAGAAGCACAAGAAGCACAAGAAGCACAAGCACAAGAAGCACAAGCACAAGAAGCACAAGAAGCACAAGAAACACAAGCACAAGAAGCACAAGAAGCACAAGCACAAGAAGCACAAGCACAAGAAGCACAAGCACAAGAAGCACAAGCACAAGAAGCACAAGCACAAGCACAAGCACAAGCACAAGAAGCACAAGCAGCACAAGCACAAGCACAAGCAGCACAAGCACAAGCACAAGCACAAGCACAAGCACAAGAAGCACAAAAAGCACAAGAAGCACAAGCACAAGAAGCACAAGCACAAGAAGCACAAGCACAAGAAGCACAAGCACAAGCACAAGCACAAGAAGCACAAGAACAAGCACAAGAAGCAAAAGCACAAGAAGCACAAGCACAAGAAGCACAATTCTCTTAATAAGCCTTTCACTTTCTTATGACCACAGTGTCGCCCAGCACTGAGATCAATAGTTTGAATCCCACATTCAGATAAATCTCTTCCAGCTGAAAGAGTTTGTCGACTCTCTTCCCACCTCTGTTAAGATATCTGTCAGTTCTTTTCCTCCGTGGTATACAGTTCCTGAAACATGACCGGCACGCCAGTTGGCATCCCCTAAATATTAAAATAAATAAATTTGAATTGCCAAGTAATCACTGCCAAAGGAAGCATGGTTTAGAATAACAAAAGTTGAGTGCTGCGTAGGTAGTGTTTTGGATATATTGCAAAGTGAAAAGATGGTAAACTGCCAAGATTTTAGGATCGAAATACTGACGTTTCGAGCAGGAAACGTCAGTGTTTCGTTACTAATTTCATGAATATTTAATCAGTATTTAGAAATAAAAGGAAATAAATAATTTCCCAACGCAACCAGGTGATAAATCAGACATAGTTTGACGCTACTCTGGCTTTAAAAAGTTTTTTGAACGTAACTTTAAAAGTTACTGTTCATGACCCAACGTTTCGACACTCCAATCTAGTGTCTTCATCAGGGGTGATCGTTGTAAAGTTAGGATCTCTATTTATACCCTCCAGACAACGTCTCTGATGATACCGCGGATTAGTGGTAATAATTTTGAAATTTTCCCACGCAATCTCATGGTAGGTTGCGCACGCGTGATCCAACAAAGCAGAATTTTCCTTTTTTTGAAAAGAAAGCAGCCGTTTGGTGTTCTTTTAAACGCGTAACTTTACAACGATCACCCCTGATGAAGACACTAGATTGGAGTGTTGAAACGTTGGGTCATGGACAGTAACTTTTAGAGTTACGTTAAAAAAACTTTTAAAGCCAGAGTAACGTCAAACTATGTCTGAAATAAGAGGAAGATTATAGCTGAATTTCCTCAACTTTAATATCGATTTTCTCTTGAAATATGGACTTATACTCGTAATTGTTCATCCTCTGGCTCTGATTTCTTATTACGGACAAACCTGTTAAAAAAACTCGGCTGCGCCTCGTATTTTCAACCTTCTTGTCCGTATTTAGAAATCAGCTGAGGAAGAACGCGTACTCATGTTAGAACTATTACTTCACACCCGACGTTGATACCCAACTGGGATCAGATGTCAAAATGGTAAAAATGTGATGGTTAGATGCTCCAACCACCTACAGGTAAGTCTGTGTAGGTCAATACATGTATAGTTAGAGTGCCTTGCTAGAAGGTTGCGAAGGATTAGCAGAAGGTTATAATGGATAGAAATTGTGAAGGAAATTAAAAATCCTAACATTTACGAGTTCGAAATCATGTCAAAACAAGAAGAAATGAAACACAAAAATAAACATACCCATCTTTTCATAGTCTTCAGTTAATTTAAGAAGTTTTTCCCTGGACATTCCTTTGGTGGGAAGCTGTAATGACAACATAAATGAATCGAGGAAAAGTGACTTCTTCTTGGGCCTTCATAATAAAGTGTATAGACACAAAAGTTGCTAATGCCGGGGTAAAGTCCGAATGTGATTTTGAAAATTTCGAAAATCTGCGATGTGATTTTTCTGAGAATTGCGAAGCTGATTTTAAGTGATGTAAACATCAATTACTAGACTTGATGTTACTCTACGTTGTATAGACGTTACGCTACGTTGTAAGACGTTACACTACGTTGTAAGACGTTACGCTACGTTGTAAGACGTTACGCTATGTTGTAAGACGTTACGCTACGTTGTAAGACGTTACACTACGTTATAAGACGTTACGCTACATGTACGTTGTAAGACGTTACACTACGTTGTAAGGCATTACGCTACGTTGTAAGACGTTACGCTACGTTGTAAGACGTTACGCTAAGTTGTAAGACGTTACGCTACTTTGTAAGAAGTTACACTACGTTGTAAGAAGTTACGCTACGTTGTAAGACGTTACGCTACGTTGTAAGACGCTACGCTACGTTGTAAGACGTTACGCTACTGTACGTTGTAAGAAGTTACACTACGTTGTAAGAAGTTACACTACGTTGTAAGACGTTACGCTACGTTGTAAGACGTTACGCTACGTTGTAAGACGTTACGCTACGTTGTAAGAAGTTACACTACGTTGTAAGACATTACGATACGTTGTAAGAAGTTACGCTACGTTTTAAGACGTTACACTACAGTACGTTGTAAGAAGTTACGCTACGTTGTAAGGCGTTACGCTAAGTTGTAAGGCGTTACGCTAAGTTGTAAGACGTTACGCTACGTTGTAAGACGCTACGCTAAGTTGTAAGGCGTTACGCTAAGTTGTAAGGCGTTACGCTAAGTTGTAAGGCGTTACGCTACGTTGTAAGATGTTACGCTAAGTTGTAAGGCGTTACGCTACGTTGTAAGACGTTACGCTACGTTGTAAGGCGTTACGTTAAGTTGTAAGACGTTACGCTACGTTGTAAGACGTTACGCTAAGTTGTAAGACGTTACGCTAAGTTGTAAGGCGTTACGCTACGTTGTAAGGCGTTACGCTACGTTGTAAGACGTTACGCTACGTTGTACGACGTTACGCTACATTGTAAGACGCTACGCTACATTGTAAGACGTTACGCTACGTTGTAAGATGTTACGCTACGTTGTAAGACGTTACGCAACGTTGTAAGACGCTACGCAACGTTGTACGACGCTACGTAAAGTTGTAAGACGTTACGCTACGTTGTACGACGTTACGCTACATTGTAAGACGCTACGCTACATTGTAAGACGTTACGCTACGTTGTAAGATGTTACGCTACGTTGTAAGACGTTACGCAACGTTGTAAGATGTTACGCTACGTTGTAAGACGTTACGCTCAGTTGTAAGATGTTACGCTACGTTGTAAGACGTTACGCTCAGTTGTAAGATGTTACGCTACGTTGTAAGAAGTTACACTACGTTGTAAGACATTACGATACATTGTAAGAAGTTACGCTACGTTTTAAGACGTTACACTACGTTGTAAGAAGTTACGCTACGTTGTAAGACGTTACGCTACATTGTAAGACGTTACGCTACGTTGTAAGACGTTACGCTACGTTGTAAGAAGTTACACTACGTTGTAAGACATTACGCTACGTTGTAAGAAGTTATGCTACGTTGTAAGACATTACGATACGTTGTAAGACGTTACGCTAAGTTGTAAGGCGTTACGCTAAGTTGTAAGGCGTTACGCTACATTGTAAGACACTACGCTACTTTGTAAGACGTTACGCTAAGTTGTACGACGTTACGCTACATTGTAAGACACTACGCTACTTTGTAAGACGTTACGCAACGTTGTACGATGCTACGTATACATAAAGTTGTAAGATGCTACACAATGTTGGGAGATGTTACGCTACATTGTGACACTAAAGAAAAATGCGAAGCTGTTTTGGAGCGCTAATTCGGACCATAAATGATAGTGCAGCTGAAGTACATGTTCACAGGGGGCATGCTCCTGGCCCACCACTGGATGTTATGTATTATTATTTATCTCCTTCAAACCTACCTTTGTAAAATAACTTGTCTCATCTTTACTAACCAAGGCCGATTGTAGTTCTTTCTTGCTTTTGTTCAATTCTTTGTTTATCTAAAGTATACACAATGTAATGAAAATATGTCAAATAAACTGAATAAAACCAGATATACCGGTAAATGGAGTCAGCTAATGTTCTTAATACCTTATCCTTTATAATTGGCAAACGACGGACTGTCTTAAAGAATCCCTTCTTCACTCTTTTAATGAAACCTAGTTTAAAGAATTGAATTCAATACAAGGTATAAGTGTATGTACATAATGCAGCACTCTCATAACAGGGCTATATAATCGCTATAATTTGCATAATAAAATACAGAGGACCTGGGTTAATACTAACTTTCATCCTGGCAAAATATCCACGAGTACAACCAGCGCAATATTTCCACAGCAAACCAGACATACAGGCAATATATAACAGTATTTACTACAATCTACAAGGTAACAAACCAAGTTCAAAGTTCACCAACATAATTATAACACTTCCATAGTGAATGTGGGAGAGCTTGGAGCAGACAGACCGCAGACGATACATCACATGGACGATCGGCAAGCTCATATCCTCAGAAAAAAATAGGTACACGATTGCGTACATGTGTCTACTTTGTTGATCACCATGGGGTGAGGTAGTTAACAGAATGAAATGTTAAAGAGAACATGCATTGACATTATATTATAGCATTTATAAAAGTAAAAGCACAAGGGGAGCAGGAATATTTATTTGCATGATTTATTTTTCCATTGCTCAACCCACCCCCCCCCCCCCCCCCCCAACAGAGCATTTTTAGATTGGGGAATGTCTCTCTTTTGGCATATATATAAGCCCTATTTATTTTATTTCACCTTGTCTTACTCTGATGAAGGGCAGATCGGCTCGAAACGTCAGTATTTTGTTCCTAAAAATCTTGGCAGTTCATCACCTTTTCACTTAGCTCTGGGATCAGCCTTGGTGTGAATGTTCCAAAGTGGCATGGAATGTCTGCTTTGTGTTACAAAGTCATTTGATGCATATCAACAAGTCACACAGGAAATACTTCTCAAGATCTGATGGATCATGCCACTTATTTATAAGTATATATAGCTTATGTTTGAATATTGATCAAAACATTGGCATTGTGATGTTAATTTCCAACCAACTATAACAATAGCTCTTGTCAAGCTGCTTTCTTGCCTCAGACAATCAATCTCACAATCACATATTATATATATATATATATATTGTAATAGTCTTTATCTGGTCACAAGAACAACTACAATGTGTTTTCAACGTGGTATACATTCTCTCTTGCTTTCTCTCTCTCTCTCTCTCTCTCTTACACATGCCTTCTTCCCTCCTCCTTTGTTCCCCTCATTCCCCTGTGTCCTCTCGGGTCTTTATTTAGGGTTTGCTATAACCCGTACGATGATCGAGGATGAGCATGAAATCTTGTTGGTCAGCAGTCACATTAACTGGACAACATCAAAGGAATCGAGGTATATAATCTTCAGAATTTTACCATGAAATAACCGCTAACCCCAAAACAACTTAGATCCTAACCCTAACCCCCCACCTAATGACTTTTCTAACCCTAACCCCCGCCTTAAGTGTCTTCCTAACCCTCCCACCTCGATTCCTTTGATGTTATCCAGTTAATGTGACTGCTGACCAACAAGACTTCATGCTCATCCTCGATCATCACCCGGGTTATAGCAAATCTCCTTTATTTAGACATTACATATATGCAACCATTTATATTTATTATTTATAGACCCAGAGGGAGGGGAATTCAACGAAATATTACCCCGAGGGATGATATGTCATCCCGAGGGGTAATATTTCGAGGGAATTCCCTAAGCGGAGGGTCTATAAATGATAATATATTATACCGAAACAATCTTGAATGCTGTCTTGAAACGTTTTGAAATGTCTTGTTGTTCCTCCATTGTTTACAGGCTCATCTTGATTTACGTGTGAGTACTGGGTACGAGCGGGGTATTTGAACTCAAATCACCTGCTGATTACGTCATCAGCGGGGAACTCGAACTCAAATTACCCGTTGATGACATCATCAGCGGGGAATTTGAGGTTAAAGCGGGAAATTTGAGTTTAAATTGACTGGTCACGTGGTACAAATCTAGCTCTTTGATTGGACAATTTATAGTTGAGGTATAATATTTTATATTATACAACCATTTACCTCCCATGCTTCCATTCCTCTACACCAGCGGTGGATATGCCTCCTGGCTTCGGCAAGGTAGTACACAAAAGTCCACTAAAAATTGGATCGACATATAGGAGTTAGATAATTACACAATAACCATTCTGTCATTCTGATTCAAAAATTGAACATTTATTGCTTCACCTATTTGGCAATTATTATACTCATCACTCATGCATGATGAGAGACAGATCAGATGGGTCGTGTATTTTTGCCACATAATAGCATATTAATTTCCCCAGGATTCACAGCAAAGAGTAAATGAGTGAAGCCATATTAACATATATAATATACTGTATATACATTGTTACGATCATATCTTGACTTGAGTCAACCTCGAGCTGGTTGACTTGAGACACAAAATTGAGCCAAGCCTTGGGGCTAGGTAGCCTATACTTACGCATATCTCATTCCAATGAAGATACTCCGGCAAGTGAGGTTCCACAATAGCCAAAAAACGTTCCCAGTAAGCCTCAAAAGACATTTTTTCACAAGGATAAAGCCAAATAAAATTGCTTAGTTGCTATTATTATTAAATACCAGTGGTCGATTTCATCAAATGTAATCATCACGCGCGTTTCACGCGAGCTACGATGCCCGAAGATGCGACGTGACCGGACGCGACCGTCCGACGAACGCCGTTTCTATAGAGTTTGGAATTTTTAAAGAGATCATAAGATCATTTATGGTAGTGAGCGCGTTTTCTCTTGATTATTAGATCAGATGTCGATGAAAAACCACCGAGGCTGAGGTCTCCTTTCACGTGCTTTCCTCCGGTGTGAAGACGATGTTTGTGCGATGTGTGACTACAGAGTTGTCGAGATAGAGAGAGGAGTTGGTGGCGGTTTCGGATTTAGCGTCATCGGTGGTGTAGACACAGAGTTACCTCCTATGGTCTGTGCTTTGGTTCACAATGGTTCGGCACAGTTGAGTGGAAGAGTGAGTATCATTGCGCGCTATAGATGCCTTCGGACTACCAGGATGGTATCACAGAGCGATCAAATCCATTTGCTCGCCTTTCAGTGATTTTGAAAACTTATAAAATACTACTGTCCTAGATCGCTTTAGCTTTCTAATACTTTGGTTCCTTGTTACTATAAACCAATATTACAGATATATGTTATGTTTATCTATCATCATTGATCTTTTTAACGGTTCCTTTAAGATATTTCGCAGGTCTCACTGTTTCTGTAATAGACTTGCTATGGCTATAATCTCTAAAATAGCAGCGGATAAGATCTGCGAAAAAAGCCATCTAATCTTCTTTTATTAATATCTGAATAAGACGTATTAGTTTAGTAAATTGAGGTCAAGTGTCAACATTATTTGTTTGATGTGTTGGGGTTTTCCACATTCGTTTCAACAAAGCATTCGTTTGAACCTACAAGGCTCTGCTTTCAAGCTATGATTTTAGACTTTACCTGTATACCAGCTGTCAATTGTCAACTGTATTAATCTAAATATGATTTCTGTAGGATTGTAAAGTAATGTTCCTTTAAATTAGTATTCAAGATTGCCATATGGGGCATGACAGATGGTTGGGACAAGTTAGGGTAATATTAAGCATATGTTTCTGTCTGTTTCTACTTGTCGAAACATTGCCAGTGTATTGATGTCTTTCAATAGATCAGTTAACTACATGATTATCTTCTTCGATTAGGTTTAGGTTTGCCTAGCAACTCAGAATTATAAAACATGAACGTTATTCTGTATCTGTAGAGCAGTCTTATAAACTCCAGCCAAAACAGTGGCAATATAATTTGAATAATTATAAATTAGAACTATGTTAATTATTAATACTCTTGACATTGCTCATTAGACAAAATGCAGACAAAATAAGTGTGCCGAAATAGACTTGTTGAAATCACTAATTTGTAAAGGATTACTTAACCCTTCGCAGATTTAATAGTTACTTCAAAAAGCCTAGTTTAGCACACTTATTTTGGTTAATCTAGTAAAATACAATATTGTAATATTAGGTTTTTTTGAACCTGCCCACTCTTTATTCTGTTAATTTATTCAGCTATGAATGAGCAATATTAGCATATCAAATAGAGTAAAATACAAAGACACAGGGAGTTTAAATTTTAATTATAATTTAGATTTAAATACTTTAGTTTCCATATATCAAATATTATAAATGAAAGATATAAAACGTGTTGTGCTGTGCAGGCAATGTAGAAATACAAATCCAATAATCTAAAATGTTGGTGTACTGCTGGAATATTGTGTAGGAAGTCTAACGTTTCGAGCGAAGGCCCTTTGTCAGTCACACTTGGCAGTACACCAACCCTCTAGATCCTTCGAATTATAAATGAAAAT
Organism: Chrysogorgia sp. JL179-B06; assembly: GCA_035772405.1. Lineage (NCBI taxonomy): Eukaryota > Metazoa > Cnidaria > Anthozoa > Scleralcyonacea > Chrysogorgiidae > Chrysogorgia > Chrysogorgia sp. JL179-B06. Next base: position 2,267,084 of record JAYKKM010000478.1, on the reverse strand, counting down.
TATACAACTGTTACTTAACATTGAGTAATGGTAAAAATGTAATGAAAACCTATATGGAATAGAATAGAATAAAACTTTATTTCACGAGGGAAAAGACGTATTAACCATAAAGGTTATCTAGCATACGGGCCTTCAACGTACTACAATATTTACAAATACTACAGACATAACTAATACACTATATATATATATATACCTATACAGGTATATATATATATATATATATATATATATATATGTATATGTATATGTATATGTATATGTATATGTATATGTATATGTATATGTATATGTATATGTATATGTATATGTATGTATGTATATATATATATATATATATATATATATATATATATATATATATATATATATATATATATATATATATATATATATATATATATATATATATATATATATATATATATATATATATAGCAAAGTGAAAAGGTGGTAAACTGCCAAGAATTTAGTTACGAGATACTGACGTTTCGAGCGGAGCCCTTCATCAGAGTAAGACGATATATAGATATATATATATATATATATATATATATATATATATATATATATATATATATATATATCTATCTATCGTCTTACTCATATATATATATATATATATATATATATATATATATATATATATATATATATATATATATATATATATATATATATATATATATATATATATGTATATATGTATATATGTATATATATATATATATATATATATATATATATATATATATATATATATATATATATATATATATATATATATATATAGGGAATGCTGGGAATAGACAGCCATCAATTTAATGTTCTTATTGGATACATGTACATGTGTTTAATGAGTATTGATTAATTGATTTGATTAATTGATTTTCTGATTCACTTTAAGGTGTTATTTAATTTGTTTGAAGATAAATATAGAGCCCAGCAAATGACTTTGAGACAAGATATAATAAAAGAGATTTAATTGCTAACATTTCATTGCTTGCAGTGCAACATCATCAGAGCTGTTTGTGATCTAATACTAGAATCTATGTGTATATAATTTATATGTTTTCCAACAATTTGTAATTATCTTAAACTGCTCTGATGATATTGCGCTGCAAGCAACAAAATGTTGGCAATTAAATCTCTTTTATTATGTCAATTATCTCAAAGACATTTGCTGGGCTCTAATATTTATCTTTAAATTACGTTTTCCACCTGGTATATCTATTGCCACAATACTGAAAAGGTGTTATTTGTTATTCTAAACATTTGCTTTTATATTGAACAACAAGGCTAATTCACATGTTTGGCACCTTACAGCTTATATAATATCAAGGTTTTCAGCATTTAATTTCATTTGCTAATATTCCTTGATGTTGTTTGTTTATGGCAGTGAAAGTAATATAAATTTTAGGATTTGAATGAAACCACGGTTGATTGACTAGCGTATTTGACACTCAAAGCTTGTTTTATGATCTCCAAAACGCTTCAATATTTCTAAAACGATTGTAGTGTCTGTGTTTAAGTCAGTGTTAAGGAACAGCTCTCCTCTCTCTGCAAGTTACCGTCATCCTAAAAACGTGAAAATGCTCTCAGTGGCATTGTAAACAGAATGAGGACGGTGTTGAGATTACTCTTGGGAATAAAAATTATTCGTTCTTTTTGTTTTGCATAGCGATTCTTTTGTTTGAACGACGTCCCCGTCCTAGGTTGCAATCTACAGGAGATATTAGCTCAATAGAGATATTAGGTTTTTTTAGCATGTTAGACATTTTTGTCCCAGCTGGTGTATCGATTGTTTCTCAAGTTTTGTTTATTTAAGAACATTGAAAAATTTGGGGAAATTTAAAAAAAGACCTGGAAGATCTCTAAGAACCTAAAAAATAGGATAATGTTTTGAGTACATTTGTGGGAATATATTTGTGTTGTTACCATGGTGACATTGTTTGTCGCAGAGACTTGACATTATTGGAAAGCATTAGTTTCTCATTTTTACACCATGGTGACCAATATTTGATAGTGTGTAGGAGGTCTAGCATTTTGTATGCAGGCTCGATCTTTGGCCGCTTTGTTAATAAATAATTTCCCAACGCAACCAGGTGATAAATCATTCACAGTTTGATGCTACTCTAGTCTAATTCCTCCACACGAGCTCGCTTGTGTGGGGGAGTTTATATAGTGACGACACTAAGAGCGGACACTAAGAGTGGCTGTGAGGGAGACTAATGCTACTCTGGCTTTAAAAAGTTTTTTGAACGTAACTTTAAAAGTTACTGTCCATGACCCAACATTTCAACACTCCAATTTAGTGTCTTCATCAGGGGTGATCATTCAGTAAACGGTACGGCGGTAATTTGAAACTCGAAACAGCTCTCATTGGTGCCATGTGAATACGCATGACGATCACTGAAAGCTGAGACGAAAATTGCACGCGCGGTGATTTGAAACTCGAAACAGCTCTCACTGGGTGCCACATGAATACACGTGCCCCGGGCGATATTTTGAGTTTCAAATTACCGCATGTGCAGCCGTGCACTATTCACATATTAAGCGCCATGGTATCATAAGCGCCACGGTCTCATAAGCGCCGCGGTCTCATAAGCGCCGCTTTCTTTCAATATTAAATATGAAACATCAGAATTTCCATAATATAGAATAAAATAGAAAAACAGAGAAACACATCACAGGCGTCAGAGTTGGGCTCCCTGTGCTATCAATAGCAGCCAGACGCTACGTTATTCAATGGAGTGTGGGTGCAGCTATTGATATGCCAAGCCTCCAGACAATGTCTTTGATGGTACAAAAGTAGAGTGCTCCGTAGACAGTGTTTTGGATATATAGCAAAGTGAAAAGGTGGTAAACTGCGAAGATTTTTATTGACGAAATACTGACGTTTAGAGCGGAATGTACCTTACTGATCTGGTACAGTCGGTTGTGCCCTTCATCAGAGTAAGATTAGTGGTAATAAATATCTACAGGTATTTATCTATTTGAGCATTCTCAGACTTCTTTCAGTTGCTACATCAATGAAATACTACAACTCTTACCAACGTCACCATGTGCCATCTAACTAGGAATAAAATTGGCCTTTCCCATTGTTTCATTCATATTTGAAGTACCGGTAATTGGTGAAATGTCATCTTGAGTACAGAGCACCAACAGTATATTGATGACTGCCTTCACCCTTATCAATTACCAGTCTTCCAGCAACTAAATGCTGCAACCTTGAAACCCTCTTGTCAACCTTTTCCAGGATGGTTAAACAGTTAATTCTTCAGCCTCTTTATAGCTCTGCAGTTGTAATTTCACTATTTTCCTCCTTTCCACTGCAGGTCAATGTGGGCGATGTTTTGGTTGAAGTCAATGGTGAATGTGTAAGCAGATTTCCTGCCAAGAAAGGTAGTTTATAATGATATAGAGTTTTTTTACTTATACATACAGTAGGATGCAGATGTAGAGAGCAATGATCTAACCAGTGAGTAACAAGGCCTCAGATGACAGTGTGAAGTTACACAATATGTGTACAACCCAATGCTTTTTTATGTTTATAGTTGTGGAAACTCTCAGACAATCTCCTGACACCATCCATTTAAGGCTGCGAAAAGGTAATTAATTAATCAATATATCCACATAGCCAGTCCTTTGCAGTCACTCGTAGACAGTGGGAGCGATGCAAATGCTGGCTGCAAACGATGCTACCATCCACACAACTTTAATTTGTTATTATAATAATTGTAATTTGTTAGGAAACAGGACCATCCTGTTTCCTGACAAATTACAATTATATATACAATTATATACACAGTTTTGTTTGGTGTGCTATGACATCATGCTTTGTTGAGGCCAGCAATAATGCATAACATATAAATGCATCTAAAGAATAAATATGAAAGCTGCTAAGTTCTCAAAAGAACGGCATAAATACCAAGCATGTCTGCAAATTCTTTGAATGTTTTTAACTGTAGGTCCTTTCGCAAATCCCTCCATGTTGCAATTAGATGCTTGAAGAGAGAGACTTCTGTTGCGTCTCTTTCTGTATATTATTTTGTTCTTCTCGGCTGCCAATTCACTAACAGTACGAAGAGAACCTGGTTGAGAGCCTCTCATGCATTCCTCCATTGTTTGTGAACATGTAGTGCAACAAACGACAGCTGTCTTTGAGAATACAGTGTTTATGTTACTTAGTGTAGACTCCAATCTATGCATGCACAAAATGGAATGTACATCACCTTTAATTAAAAGTACTTATTTCCATTGACCACATTTTGGACGATGTGTCCTTCTTCAAGTCAGATGGCGAATGAGAGCAATGCACACATGTGGGAGTGGGTGACGTAATGATGTGAAAAATAGAAGTGAGGCAGGGGTGTTGACAAGGGGGACAATTCCCCCCCCCCACACACACACACACTTTACTAGAAAACCAATTTTGAAATTTTCCTAAATCTGGCAAGAAATGCTTGGGGGGGGGGGGTAGAGGGGTGTATGGGTGTAATACTTTGCGTTAGGTTTTCGGGCATGTTTGGGATTAAAGTTTGTGACTTAGTTTTAGGGTTAGCACTACCAGAAACAACCATTAAATTACGTGGAGCACTTCTGCTGGAAACCAAGCTATTTCGCCGAGTTGTAGCGATATCTGCGATGACCTCATCATTTTGTCCCCCACTTCTCCAGGTGTGGTGACGCCACTGAAGTGAGGTATAGAGTTAGCTTCCTCCGCAGGCAACTCTGAAAACGTTGCAACTAGGAAGACACAGCGTTGCCTGCGGAGGGGCTAGTATACTAGAGTGTAGCCCAAAAAAGTTGCATGGCAATTTCGTATGTGTTTGTCAGGTAAAAATAGAAATGTTTTTGGCAAAGTCGCGGAGGTAGTGTCTCATGAGAACACATATATATATAGTGTTAAAAAAGAAATGTTTTTGGCATAGTCCATTAGTCGCAGCGGTAGCGTGTCGTATAAGGCCCTGTTTACCTTAGTAGAAGGGTTATCCTAGTAGAAGGGTTACCCTAGTCCATTGTCTTTCCCGGTTTCGTTTAGATGTGTCCTGGGGTGGTGTCCTTGGGGTAGGGTTATCCTATCTGCTTGCTAGGGTAACCCTGAGCGGCAGGGCTATCTTTTTGTTTACTTTACCCATGTAAACGCATCAGGTAGGGTCACCCTCCAAGACGGGTCATATTTCAGTGAAAAAGCGCGCAATAAAACCGCACGTTCGGTGTATTTCAGATTCAAGTAAAACCCCATTAATACAGGTTGAGCCACCAATGTTCTGTTCTACCAGGAATCAGCTAAAATCGACGACGACGAACATCTCTCCTTCGAACGTGTCTCATCCGAGCTAAAGCAACATTGTACAACAAAAAGTCAAGCAATAGACCACAGCATTTAATTGCGGCGACCAAAGGACCAAGAGACAAAAGAATAAAACTTTCCACCAAAAACTCTTCGTTTGTCCGCCATTTTCAATATGTTTAGTGGCCACGCAAAGGGAGGTTGACCCTACTAGAGGAGTTAGTTCTGCTACAAGGGTCACCCTACACCATGTTGGAGGTAGGGGTTATCCTCCTGGGTGTAAGCAGGGTCTAAGTAAGAACATGAACCTTCGTCATGGTGGATGGAAGGTTATACATATGTGAATGATCCGTTTAAAAAACAATTTTTTCCTACTCAAAAGTGCTCTGACAGATTCTTACGAGCCTTCATAGCCGTAACTCAGTTGTCTCCTGTACCGGGAGACGTGTTTAAAATTCCCGTTAGCAATGATGGAGAATTTAGGAGATATTAATTGTGAATGCAAAGAAAGGGAAAAACTTGCAATAGCTAGTCCATGGAATGGAAAATTTATAACTTCGCGAGGCTTGCTCGTTTCGAGTAAATGTCGTTCGAATTAGACGCATAGCGTTCAAATGGTCACATTGAATTTTGACATTACTAAAACGCGCAATATGATTACCGTACATTATTTTAATATTACAAGGCTATATGATCACCTTGATACGTGATTTAGATTCTACATTCTATTTATTTGATCCTCATGCAATAAAAAATTCCTCGCCGATTATTTTGCTTGCATGCCTGATCCTGAACACTGCGCCAACGGCAGCAGTTCACTTCTGATAAGAACTACTAGTTTTAAAATTTTTGGGGTCGTTTGTGAAATATTTCGTTAGCTTGTGAAAGGCCCCATCAGATTCTCTCGTTGCAATCCACGTTTTAACCCACATTTCCCTTGCATTTGGTCTCATCATCTTCATCATAGGCCTTGACCGAGTTAGAGGATACAGTCAGCTCTTACCACAGTGCACAGTCTCAGAGAGATCTTGAATTTCTACCCTGTGCCCCTGACGATTTCCGTCATTAGCTCACTGCAAACGGCCAATAAATTACGCTCTTCGTTTGGTTTGGCGAGGCGCTGCGAAATAGGTGATAACTCAGCATGAGGCATATGCCATACAGGTGTATATGTTTATTTTATTTCATCTCGTCTTACTCTGATGAAGGGCTCCGCTCGAAACGTCAGTATTTCGTCACTAAATTCTTGGCAGTTTACCAGTGAAGTTGATCTTCCAAAGACTATTGTTGGTGACTGGACGTTTTGACGGCCTCAGCGGTGGTTATCTTCGGACGGGATGTTCATGAGTGGTTTACGGTGCAGTAGCGCTAGCAACGCACACAAACACGTATATAATGAGTGATAAAACGAGTTGTGCTGCGTAGGCAGTGTAGAAATACAAATCAAATATCTAAAAATATTTGGTTGGTGTACTTCCGAAATATAGCATGTAAGTTGCCTAACGTTTTGAACGAAGGTCCTTCGTTTCGGGTTTCACTCTCTGACGAAGGGCCTAATCGCTCGAAACGGTAGACAACTTACACGCTATTTCGGCAGTACACCAACCTTTTTTTATATTTTATTTGTGTATAATGCGTTTTTCGAAATAATTTTGAGGAATTAACGAACATTAGTTTCTACTAAAACAATTAGATTTCTATTATATGTTGTAGTTAAATCGGGCTTCGCCCTCGTTGACTACGGCCACCTCAATCATCGCCTGGGGCAAAGGAAATCCTCAGTGGACTTAACCCTCCATCAACTCCACGAGTGATGATCTTTCTTGTTGTCACTGACCTCATTACCAAGTCAAATAAATATTTAATTAAATTCAAAGTCAGTTGGCTACTGCATGGCTTTTGTTTCTGTTGGGAATTTGTTTCGCTTATAAGTTAGCCCTCCCGTGTTGTGCGATTGTTCTAGTCTTGTCTGCATTTCGCGTGAGAAACAAGAGCAATACTTCGCGTGTATTGTTTCGGAAAGGAAACAAATATATTTGCTGAAGTCATCGTTCGTCGTCGCTACTCGCTTCGCCATTAGCATGAGACGATGCTGTGCTTGCTTTCTTTAAAGACTGAATTCGTTTCCTGATATACTTGGATTTTAAAGTTTCCGAGTTCCTTCTGGTCGTTTCTAAAAGGTAAACGGATATACCTTAGTAAAGGTCGAAGTGGGTCGACCTTAAGGTTGACCAATTCAACTGGCTGGCTCTGTCGTAATACGGTTTCAAGTTACTAACTTTACTTCCTGCGTTGTGTGTGTTTCCTAATAAAATGAAATCTACCCAGGGGCTTGCTCACTTCAAAAGAACAACCAACTTTACGTAGAAACAGTTCGCGGTATACTGAACTTCGACGACAAGACTTGCTTCGTTTCAAGACAATTATATACAGCTAATTATATCTCGGACTTATCGAGAACACCCACAAGTTCCAGACGTTTTATTGTCATCGCGAGCAAAAGAGATGTGTTATATTTGTCACGAAGTTCCCTGCCGTTCTTCCTGTTACGAATTTGGCGACAAGTAAGCAAGGAAAGGTACATATATTTTTAAAGAAACATGTTCCCTTTCGAGACTTGTTGTATACCTTGTGAGTTGTGTAGAACGTTCGCTACATGGCTTAAAAATATATTGTGCATTACTAATTAGGATATAGAGCCCAGAGAATAGTCTATAGAGTTTATTTCTGCCATTATATATGCGCCCAATACTTGACCGTAATAATAATAGTTTTTCCCGTGTTTCTTGGGAGACATATACGTTTGTTCTACCAATTGTTTTCGAGGCGTTTATGGCTCTGTGTTTAACAAAGAACACGTCTTAATGGTTGTACTATTTTTAAAACTACCGTGACAATGTCACCGACCGTAAAATAGGAGCGCTTTCGATATTCTGTGCTGTAGAGCGCCACACTGGCAAATTATAGCAAGTGCTGTAGCTTTGAGATCATGTGATTAACTTAATGTCGTGGCTTTAACACCAACCTGTCCAAAACCTATTATTCTTTTCTCTGTAGCTATACAATCTACATATATTTTGGACGATAATCTTTTTATAATTGTTGTTATGGCTGAGCTTATTTCCGGTTCGGTCATCCAAATGCAATATAGCGGATGATCGCTGGTTGGTTGCCGAACGATCTGGACATCGTGGGAGGTGTATTGTCCGCCCGGCTAATGTGGCCGTTAAAAGGTGCAGTGTTCAGGATCAGGCGTGCCAGCAGAATAATCCGAGAACATTTCTATAGCATGAGGAGAACGTACGGTGATCATATAGCCTTGTAATATTAAAATAACATAGGGTAATCACATTGCGCGTTTATAATGTCAAAATTCAATATGACCATTTGAACGCCATACATCTAATTCGAACAACATTTATTCGAAACGAGCAAGCTGCCTCGCGAAGTTATAAATTTTCCACTTCAAGCGACACTTTTGCCAAATCGAACTTCCCACGTTTATAATATTTGCTGAATTGAACGACGTATCATGGCGACTGGCGGTCGAACAACCGGAGGAATACCCTTCTATTATATTGAAATAACATACGAAAATCATGCGGATGTCACCGTTGTCAAAAACGTTGAGGTTATAGTGTCTCCTTGAATTAAAACACTGTCGTTTTAATGTTGCCGTGTTCCACTCGCTAACAATCTAAACCAAGGCTCAAGGCGCTCATGTAGCCTTCTAACAACTGTAAAATAACATACCGTAATCTGGATATGAGGTTGATTATAAACGCACCAAATGTCAAGATTCAATATGGCGATTTGCTAGAATAATAATCTATATAATCTCCGGGGTGGTCGTTTACGAGAAAAAACAACAATTAGAAATGTCTAGAATCCAACAACAAAGAAGGAGGTCGCCCACATAAGCCACGGAGCCACCTTAATTTCAATTGTTTTAACTTTTTTTTTTAGATCTAGAAGCTGTGACTCGTGCTTTGCCTTTCTTGCGGAGATTTTCTGTCCAAGATCCTAAACTTCAACAATTCCAAACGAAAGTTCGTCGTTCGGCGTCTCTACCCTACAGAGCACGACGCCCCCCGCTGCGTACGAGAAGTGAGTTGATGTCCCAAAACGACCAGTTTGAGACCGATTCAGACATGTCGAGGGGAAAGATTAGGACAGCTGGGGAAATCTCGCCGTTGGGGATCGACAGTGGTGCCGACGGGACATTTCGTCGACGGTTGAGTAAGCGGAACGATAGCTTCAGTCGGATCATGACGTCATTTCCCGCCAATGCGGGTCCGCCTTGTACAGTGGATAATTCAAAGATGACACCGAGCCGTAACCGGGTGCGTAGTGGTAGTAGTGAGGATAAAATGGCGCTCAAAAGGACTATCTCGGATAACACCAGTTGTTCGAACTCGCGAAAAGGACGTTTACATAGCTCTAGTTTACCAGAGATCGCTGTGTCGAAGGTTAGAACGGCTAAGGATTCCAGTTTGATGGAGAGCTGGCATCAATGTAGAAGCAGTGGAGATTCTCTGGCATGTAGTTCTTCGTCTAAAGATAGCGTGAGCGCCCGTAACAACAATCAAGTTCAGAAAACGGGATCTGAAAGTACGATCCTTTCCGAACCGAATAGAACCATTGACTTGACTGCTAGTCCATATCAATTCAGGAAGTCTAGAAATTCCTTAGTTTCTTCGGGAAACAGTCATGCTACTTCTCCAGAGCGACTGTCCGGCGAGAAAAGCCCACAAGATAAGACTCGTAGTGGCTCTGGTGTGGAAAGACATGCTGAAGAAAATGGCACTTCTGAACTTTCTTGTAACGAAACAGCAAGGAGGTTGTTCTTCCTCGAGGGATACCAGCGAAGGGATATATCGCCCATGCTGTATAAGAAGTAAGTATAATCTCTTCTTAATGATATTTTTACGTAAAGATATTTTTACGATATCTTTACGTAAAATCATTACGTAAAGTCATTACGTAAAATCACTTTCCAGGGCGCGAAATAACTGCTAGCTGGTCGCCGGTCAAGATGACCGGACAAGTCAATATTAGCTCGGACATGCTGCTGTTATGACCGGACAAATTATTCAGCTAAAGCCTGAAAAAAAAGCCTTAATTCCGTAATCGCCATCGGTAAACTCCTTCACGTAAAATGCATTGCGCTTTAGCTTATGTTAGCCGTTGCGTTTACACGCGATACAAGACTGAAAATGTGCGAAACCGTCACCTAATTATCTGGAGCAATTTGAAAATCATTTCTAAGCTTTCCAGTCATTTCGTCTTTTGAGGAATTAGTTTTTTTCTTTTGCTTAATGTCATAATGTGACCTGTCAATATGACCGGCAAGGCGAGAGTTTGACGGGTCAGCGCCTCAATTTGGCCAGACATTGTCTGTTGTCCTTCCGTTATTTCGCACCCACCTAGGTATCGTTTGACACGCTTATCTGGACCCCCACTGTAACGAACGCATATCATGTTTGCTACAGTATCTTTTTATTTTCAAGCAATGACTTCTCAAAGACAGTTGCTGTGCAGTTCATGAAGTACTTCGATTTCGAAAATGATACTCTCGTCGATTCGTTAAGGTTCGTTTGGTTGGAGAGCTTCGATCCCCGTACGGGTCTCATACATTTTCTGATTTTATATAGAAGAACCTCTATTAGTGGCAAAAAACACTCCACCCAAAAAACAAGTGTTGTTTAAATGAAAGTTCTTGGTCGCTTTACATGAGAATGGGTATCAGTTTTCTTCTAATCGTTTTAGTTTGAGAGAAATTCGGCTTTGTTTATCGTATTTTTTGTAAATTGAAGGCCGCCATTTTTGTTCTGATTGCGGGCGAATGCGGTCGCTCCCATTAATTTTTGATGTCATTGAGTGATATAGAAAGATAGATAGATTTAAAATGATTTACAAAATAAGATATATGATAATATAGTATAAGGAAATTGATAGTAACTAACGTAATGAACTGGTATAAATCTATTTACAGGAGCATCTATTTACAATTACTATTAATGTGAGTAGCTATTTTATTCCTAAAAGAAGCAATGGATTTGCTTTCCCTAATTTCCTTCGGAATAGAATTCCAAAGGTATGCCCCGTCATACATGAAACTCTTTTTCATGCTATTTGTACGCGGTTTTGGTAGACAAAGACGACTCGAAATATCCCGAAGATTGTAGTTTGTCATCTCACCTTTATATTTGAAAAGATTAGTGAGTGATTCAGGACCCATTTTATTTAGTATTTTGTACATCAGAAACACTACACAAAGAAACCCTTCACAATAGCATGACAATAACGTGGTCTTAGTCTATTATGCAGGATTTCTATTCACGCTATTGTGAAGGGTATCTTTGTGTAGTGTTTCTCTCACTCAATGACGACAAAAATTAATGGTAGCGACTGCATTCGCGCGCAATCAGGACAAAAACGGCGGCCTTCAATTTACAAAAATTCGATAAAGAAAGCCAAATTTTTCTAAAACTAAAAAGATGAGAAGAAAACTAATACCCATTCTCATATAAGGAGACAAATAACTTTCGTTTGAGCAACACTTGTTTTTGAAGATGGAGTGTCCCTTTAATATTTTTACTGTTTTTTTTCTGTTCAACTTACCTTCAGGAAACTCTTAGAAAAGTTCAATCTGACCGGTGAAACACAAGAAAGGGAGAGAATCTTAATCCCCTTTTCAAACCGATACTATGAATGTAACAAGCCAGAATATGGCACGGCTGGTGAGATATGTTTTACTTTGCGTCTTCCTCTTACAAATTATAGCCATTTCCCTCATTTCGCTCGAAAAGTATGTGAAATAAATTTTTCTCGTATGCGACACGAAAAGATAATGACCGAATGCCATTTGTGATTTCTAGATGCTGTGCACACTTTGATTTGTTCGATAATGCTTCTCAACACCGACCTTCATGGCGAGGTGAGAACTATTGGAGTATAGTTTATTTACTTGTGATGTCCTTTCTAAATAGCATGTCAGAAGTAACTGACAGACGTCTGTTTGTCTCTGTCTGGCTGTTCGGCCGCCCGCCCATCTGTCCGTACGCCCGCCCATCTGTCTGTCCGTCCGCGCATCTGTCTGTCCGTCCGTCCGCCCACCTATCTGTCTGTCTGTCTGTCCGCCCGCCCGCCCACCTCTCTGTCCGCCCGCCTGTCTGTCTCTCTGTTCGTCTGTCCACCCGTCCGTCTGTCTGTTCGCCTGGCCGCCCATCTGTACGCTTGCCATTCTGTCCGCCCGCCCGCCATTCTGTCTGTACGCCCACCCACCCATATGTCCGTACGCCCGCCTGCCCATCTGTCCGTACGCTCGCCCATTTGTCTGTCCACCCATTTTTCTGTCCGCCCACCTGTCTGTCCACCAGCTTATCTGTTTGTCTGTTCGTCTGTCTGTCCGATCGTCTGTCTGTCCGATCGTCTGTCTGTCCGATCGTCTGTCTGTCCGTCGGTCTGTTCGTCTGCCTGTCTGTCCGCCGGTCTGTCTGAACGCCGGTCTGTCTGAACGCCCGCCCACCTGTATGTTCGTTCTGTCTGTCTGTCTGCCCGTCCACCCACCGTCTATTCGCTCGTCTGTCGTCCGCCTGTCCTTCTGTCTGTCCACCCGTTAGTCCGTCCGTCTGCCCGCCCGTCTAATTATCTGTCTGACTGATTGTCTATCCGTCCTCCACCTGTCTCAAATCTAACTGTCATTCAACGCTGAAACATTCTCATTGCAGCAAACCATGGGAAGAAGAATGAAACAAGCGGAATTCATAAAAAATTTATCCGACCTTTGCGATGGCAAGGATTTCCCTGTTGATTTACTCAAGGTAAATCACCCAATCCAACTTTTGCGTAAATTTGGAATTTTTTTGTGAATGATGGGATCGAACGCCATTTTGTTTACAAGATCTGGCAGGCCGTCTCAAAACGCAAAGTAACCTCATGATATTTTAAAGATGGTATCCATTCGTTATTCTTTAGAGCGTTTACACTTCAATCAAATCTAAACCCCTCGTGTTACACAGGTAACTATTCAGCTCGATTTCCGATACATTATACAGCAGCACGCTAATCTTGACTTGGGTTGCTGTGTCTCGTGCCCAGATCTCTTTGCGCACCTATGTATACTTAGTCAACGAAATCTCTATTTATGAAAATGGCCGATATTCAGTTTTATGACGTAGACGTTTTATCACGCGTGTATTTGTGAGTTGTGCTGTGTTTATTTGAACAATCTGTTCCACCTTTGCAACCTTATTTCAGTGAGGAAATACTTTCTTGTTTTAATATTAGAAGGGTATTCCCGTTCGTTTGTTCGATTTGAAATATGACCGCTCAACCGCCAGATAAATCGTTCAATTCAGCAAATATTACAAACGTGAAGTTCGATTTTGGAAAAGTGTCTTTTGAATGGAAAATTTATAACTTCGCGAGGCAGCTTGCTCGTTTCGAGTAAACGTTGTTCGAATTAGACGTACTGTATGGCGCTCAAATGGTCATATTCAATTTTGACATTATAAACGCGTAATACGATAACCGCATGTTATTTTAATATTACAAGGCTATATGATCACCTTGATACGTGGTTTAGATTCTGCATTCTATTTATTTGATCCTGATGCTATAGAAAATTTCTAGCATTATTCTGCTGGCAACCCACTGCTCCTGTGTATGTCCCAAGGCAGCATTTCACTTTTAATAGTTATTTATATCGTGTCAGAGTTATTGACATTAGTTTCTGATATTAAAATGAGTTATTGACGGTATAGTTACTAAAAAGTGTTATAACACAACCATCTTTTTCGTGTCTTTGTAGCAACGACTCCCCTGTAGAAAACCCAACAGAAAAAGCCAAGGCTAACGGCAAGGGTTCTAAGGTATATTCAAGCTTTTTTACAAGGCGACACCGCCGGTAAACGTAGTTATTCTGCTCGTTGTGACCTCAAGGTAGGTATCTGTTGTGTCATGAAAAGTTGTATCAGATTTGTGATTTATGTAGATGCTTATTTTTGACATTCCCAACGCGAAGCTCTGGTCTCATCTTTAAAAGATTTAAGGACACTAAAAGATTGAAGGACCTTAGTTTTAGCAGTGTAATGTCCACGTTGTCTCACCAAATTCCTGTATGCAACTAAAAGTTGTCGTCCATAGTTTCAAACTATACTTCAAAAACTCATTGGAAAATCATGACCGTATCGTGTCTCTATGTTGACAAAGATTCGTCCTGATTTACATAAACTTTTCCTTCGATTTTCTCGGTGAAAATGGCTTGAATCAGTGAAATAGTTGGTAAACATGGTTAATATTTAGATGCAGTTGTTTTTGAAGCCGTTCAATGCACTCGCAACAGTATTTTATCCGGTCTAAAACACTCGACTATCGCCTCGTGTTTTAAATTACACCTCATAAAGTTGCTCTGCCTGCACTGGGGATTGTACATCGCATTGTTGATTTTATGTTTTTCGTTTTAGACATCTTCGGACGTTGCTGAATGTGTTGGAAGTTTTAACTTGAAGGGGGTAGGTATAGCTGTTAGTTTGTGCACGATGTATTGCTTTAGGTTTTAAGGTTCATCATCATCATCATTGGTTATCTGCCAGTTGGCAGGTTTTAGTTTCTCCAAACTTCTCTGTTCTGTGCCATACTCTTAAGTTCAGCATAGTTGATTCCTCCACATAAGTCGTTTAACATCATCACACACGTTTCCTTCCTCTTGGTCGCTTTCCAATGATACGTCCTTCTATCACCTCTCTCAGCAATCCGTCTCCTCTCAAAATGTGACCAATCCGTCTTTTTTTTCTTTCCATTATTACATTCATTATCGTCCTTTTCTCTTTCACCAAACCTAAAACCTTCTCATTTGACATCTTGTCTCTCCAACTTATTTTCTCCATCTTTCTCCATATCCACATCTCAAATGCCTGTATTCTTTCAGCTTCTTTCTTTCTCATTGTCCAAGTTTCACATCCATATAAGGCCACACTCCATACAACAGATTTTATGATTTGTTTTTTCAACTTTCTATCCATTCTCTGCATGGGTTAGCAGTTCTCTTCTATTATTGAAAGCCTTTTTTGCCATCGCAACTCTAGCCTTTATTTCTTCTTCGCATCTACCATCTTCCGTCACTAAAGCTCCCAGATATCTGAATTTCTTCACCTGCTCTACTGTATTTCCATAGATTTCAATATGTAGTTTTACTCCTCCTCGCCTTGATATTCTCATCGATTTCGTTTTCTTCACGTTAAGGTTACTAGTTTTTAAAGTTACAACTAAAAACGGATTTTTAAAATTTAATAATTTCTACGCTTTATAGTATCGAACTATCGATGACGATGTCATCTACAAAGAAGGTCTTCTCTATCGAAAACTAATCGAAGAAGCTGGCGGGAAAAAGAGTATGTACTGTAGCCCATTTTTTTTGTGTTTAATAAGTAGTTTAACTCTTTCCTGTCCCGGTTGAAAAACATCCCAAATTGAACCACCCCTTTGTTCTATTGATATCTCTTGAAATAACCATAACTGTTCCGATAGCTTTACATTTTCTGAAAGCCCAATAAACCGGCTTTTACTAATGCTTTTAAATTTCCCGAACAAGACACATTATGTTAATATAAATTAGCATTAATTATCATAAATCAGGTTGAAAAACTTTCATTTTTATAGAAAATGCCATCTTGCACGCCAGCGTAGCATCATGACAATTCAAAATGCCACCAATCGCAGAGTTTTTATCAAATCAAACTTGGCGTGTGAGTGATCTCATGTGCCTGGCGCTTGTCGAGTTTCAATTTTTAATCTTGCGTTACCGTGTGCCGTATTTTTCGATTCACGACTTCATCAATCTTATACGACCCATTTTGACTAGGCCAGACGGGAAAGGTTTAATAGGCTAGGAAAACCTCTTCTGATTAAACACTTATTGACCGAGTGGGATGTCTTTACGGCAAAATTGTCCTGCTCGCTGTCTGTGTGAAGAGACCAAGGGTAGGATAATTTTGCAGTAATGTCCGACCAAAAGACAAATGATAAAGATGTTTGATTATGTCTTTTTATGGCATTATAGCATCTGTTTGGAAACGTGGCTGGCAACCCTTCTTTACTACTCTTCGTGGAATGATCATGTTTCTTCACAAGGTATCTGGAGATCGTTGTTGTTGTTGTTGTTGTTGTTGTTGTTGTTGTTGTTGTTGTTGTTGTTGTTGTTGTTGTTGTTGTTGTTGTTGTTGTTGTTGTTGTCGTCGTCGTCGTCGTCGTCGTCGTCGTCGTTGTTGTTGTTGTTGTTGTTGTTGTTGTTGTCGTCGTCGTCGTCGTCGTCGTCGTCGTTGTTGTTGTTGTTGTTTTAACAAAGAACTAGTAAATTGTATATGGGATTGTCATCTTTGCTAATATAAAACCAAATTTAATTTGAATGAGGTAAACTTGATTTTCGTATCATGCAACTATTTATTTATTTTAGCCTGACGAATCACGCAGTTTTGATGACACCCGTTTCTCCCTTGGTGTCCATCACTCCTTCTCGAGCCCAGCCTTGGACTACAGAAAGAAACCCGCGGTCTTCAGATTCATTACCGCTGACTGGAAAGTCATGCTTTTTCAGGCAAGGTATGACAGCTTTCGTATTGAAAAAGATGGACACTAGATGCAATACAAATCTTTTCAATGTTTAAGCCTTCAGATAGGACAACCTTTGCTCATTGAATGACGGAATGTTCTTGATAACAATTCAAACTGTTATTTGATGCTTAATTGTCAATAAGCCAGTTCGTAATGTCGACTGCGCATCAAAATGACGTGTTCTGCGTCGGGTAAAACGTATTTCAATTCATAACATCAGGCTAAAACCACAATAGACATTTACATTTCTATTTACACTTGCAAATTCGTTATACTGAATTCCCAAGCCTGATGTTATGAATTGAAATAAGTTTTATCCCGACGAACTGGCTTATTGAAACTCGGCTACCCACAGAGTAATTTCATCAGGTTTACCCCGGGTGTGACGTCACCATCTTCCCAGTTAATTAGACAAAGCATTACAACAAGATGGCGGATGACAGGATTGTCTTTGATCAAAATTAGTGCTGTTGTTTTGTACAAGAGTAGATTTGTTTATTTGGATTACCCCTTCGTAAACCTGTTTATTAATCAGAAAATCAAAAATTTGAGATCATGATTTTTAAATGCCCATAATCTCAGCCTGAGGTTCTGGAAGGTTCTTATTAGCTGTATCGGACTACCCCTCTCTACGATCCGTGTTAAGTACATTGGTCCGGTGTTTCACTATAGTACGTCATGCTTAGCAATGAGTAGCTAATGTTGGCGTATTTTAAGGGACAAGACAGACATGTTGGAATGGGTCGAAGGACTGAATCTTGTGGCCGCCTCGTTTTCTGCACCGCCCCTTCCTGCTCCAGTTGGATCCTGGTGAGTTTGTTTTATTGGGTTTTCCTGGGGTTTATTTGATGCCGTGTGCAGTGTGTATGAATTAGTGCGTATGTGTCGCATTCTGATACGATATGCTAGAGTCAGAAGCTGTTTACAATTAATCCCAAAAATATCGATCATTGCAAACACACTGACACTATATTCGTTCAAATTCGTATAGTACGTGTAATTTACACACAAGAACCTAGAACCAAAATGTTGGTCAGTGTAAACACAATGGCTCTGATAGTCTGATAAACAACAAAAGTAGTTCAATACCTATCGTGGACCAAACGACTCTCTCACGCCTACGACTTCGGGCCATTTATGAGACCTCGGACACTAATCTCGCATATTTTTAACAATTTGAAAGTATCATTCTTTGTTTTGCTTTAGTAAAAAATTCCAGAAGCCAGTTTTGCCATTCTCCCGTACAAGGTTAACACTGGTAGGTATTTTCGTGTTGAGAATTATCGCTACTTGGCGATTACATGAGTCAGAGGCTCAGAAAGTCCGAGTCAGAGACTCAGTCAGGTTCACTCGAAAGATTCGAGTCCGAGATTTCCACACTCCACCCCAAAAACGTTGCTTAAATTAAAAGTTCTTTGTCGCCTTATATGAGAATGGGTATCAGTTTTCTTCTAATCGTTTTAGTTTGAGAGAAATTTGACTTTGTTTTATATCGTACCTTTGTAAATTGAAGGCCGTAATTTTTGTTCTGATTGCGGGCGAATGCGGTTGCTTCCATTAATTTTTGACGTCATTGAGTGATAAAAACACTGTGAAAATAAATCCTTCACAATAGTGTGAGTAGAAATCCTTCACAATAGGCTAAAACCACGCTATTGTCATGCTATTGTGAAGGATTTCTTTGTGTAGTGTTTCTATCACTCAATGACGTTACAAATTAACAGGAGCGAGCGCATTCGCCCGCAATCAGGACAAAAATGGCGGCCGCCAATTTACCAAAAATACGATAAACAAAACCAAATTTCTTTCAAGCTAAAAAGATTAGAAGAAAACTAATACCAATTCTCGTGTAAGGCGACAAAGAACTGTCATTTAAGCAACACTTGTTTTTGGGTGCAAATGAAATTAACATTGCCTACACATCATAGCACTTCTACAGCATATTAACTCTTGTTTTGTTCGTTGTTCCAACAGACACAGCAGTTGGAAAAACATGAGAATAAGGTAAACAACAAGAATCTTTATTTGAACACAACTTGTCAACACAACCCGGGTCTCCCAGCTCATAGACATGTGTTGTAAACACTAGACCACAACAGCCTAAAATAAGCCCGCCGAGAATAACCCCTCCGAAAATATGCCCACCGAAAATCCCCCTAGAATAAGCCCACCGAGAATAAGCCACCGAGAATAACCCCCTCCGAAAATATGCCCCCCCCCCGAAAATTTGCCCGCCGAAAATAATATATATAATAACAACTAATGTGGCTTTATGTCAAAATGTTTGGTGGTTAGGCACAGGAAATGGAGACTGTACTTATTGGACATCTTCAAAAGCAACCCCCGGCTTCACACACGAGTCAACGAGAGATGGACGAGTGGTTGGAAAAAAGAGACTTTTTTGAATACGAGGTGAGTTTCCTTGTGGCGAATCCCAAGTATTATGGTCCTCAGATCTTCATTATTTCTACACCGTAAACCTCCGAAAATAAGCCCTCCCCGAAAATAAGCCCCATGCAAAAATAAGCCCTCCCCGAAAATAAGGCCCCGCCGTAAATATACCCCCCGAAAGTAAGCACTCCCCCGAAAATAAGCCCTCACAGAAAATAACCTACGAGAATAACCTCCAGAGAATATGCCCCCGAAAATTTGTCCCCGAGAATAAGCCTTCCGTGAATAAGCCTTCCCGAGAATAACTCCCTCCGAAAATAAGCCCCCCCCCGAACATTTGCCCACCGAGAATAAACCCACCGAGAATAAGCCCCCTCCGAAAATAAGCCCCTCGAAAATAAACTCCCCACATCTTAGACCCTAAAATCTTCTCCATCATATCGCTAACATTTACATTAATTTATTATTTTTAATTAGAAACCCTTAACTTTCTTTCTCGTTGTCTCTAGTACAAGAGGTACAGATCCTATGCGAATATCTTGCAAAGCTCGAAGCTCCAAACTCAGGTGAGACTGAAAACGGAGAAAAGCCCGCAAGCGGGCGCGACGAAGAGAAACGGGTTGCTAAGCAACACGATGAGACGGTACAGCTCGCTGAATGATATACTGGACGCTGCTGATGGAGCTGTACGGAAGTCGAACACAAACTACAGAGAGAGTTATTTTATGGCCATTTATAGAGGGTGATGTTGAATGGCATCCTGGTTAAAGTACCACTGACATATTTGGGATTTTTATGAATTTATAATTTTTGGCACTTTATTTCAAAATTGGGGATTTTATATATTTGTAATCTTTGCGTTCTACCAAGAAGAAATGTAATATATGTTGTCGTTCGAAAATTTCATCTTCATGCCTTTTTCCCCTGCTAAAGTTGAATTTGGTTCTGAACTTTCAACAAACCTGTTTAGCTTCAATTTGCTCTAATTCCCCAATTTTTTTCCGATTTCACTGCTGAGTCATTGTGCAATGTTTTTAAGTGTCTCTGCTTTGACGTTATTTCCTGCAAATAGTAAATCAACTTTAGCAGGTGTAAAAGGCATGAATAAGATATTTTACAATTCTTCTCAAGAGATTGCAAAGATCACAAATATGTATTTTTTGTTTGAACCTCGTCACTTGGTCTTCCACACTTCGCGTCAGTCAAGGCTGTCATAATTCGAAACGAAAGACAAGAAAACGTCGAGTTTTGTGAAAAATACAGAAATAATTACTTTCTAAGATATATCTTCTTTCGATCAAAAGACAACATGAATAATTTATATCAAGGATTGTCAAGATATTTACGGATGCAGTTCACCAAGGGAATTTCGTGCTTCGAAAAATGGCCGACCGAGCGTGCAATGCGACACGGTTGACAGATCTTAAGGTTCTTCCTAACTTTGCTTGGTTTTGCCGAGCAGGAAATCCAATTCGAATTATTTATTCAGTGGGTAATTGTTCTAAGTTAATACCAGAATATTTATTTGTGCAGTACAGATTTTTATAGTTAGTATACGCAGACTGTAATCTCAGAATATGCCAGATGTATCTTAATGCGATACTCCAATCCAAATACACGTGAAGCTTATATGAAAGATCTTACTACCTTTTTTGACATGTTTATTTCCAAAGTTTCAGCAAAATATCTTCTTAACTACGTTGATAGGATTGCTGAAATTTTGGAAATAAACTAAAGTCAGTAAGATCTTTCATATGAACTACATTTGTATTTTGCCTGAAATACATTTGTATTTATTTGTATTTTGGCTCGTTTCAAACGTTTAACGTCTCACTTGCATGATGTGCATCATCATCATCATCATCATCATCATCATCATCATCATCATCATCATCTTGGCCCTTGATGGTTATCCTACACGTATAAGGTGGTACAACTCCACCTCTTAAACGCTTTTCGATCCATCTTCCTTCTCAAATCAACTTTGTCCAGTCCCCACTGTTTTTCATAAATTGTCCATATGTATCGCAGTATCGGTGGTATTTTCGCTCTGCGCTAGCAAAACATCATTTTGTATATTGGTGGTTTTCGTTTGAAGTTCGACGTTTGAAACGGGCCTAATTTTGCTTGGTAATGGCGTAGAAACGTAACCACTGATCTCTAGACTGGATCGAGTAACTATTGTTCAGAAAATGAAGCCGGAAGTAGCTCGTGGCAGCCATCTTGTTGGGACCACGCTATATAGTTTTACTATAGGCGACAGAGACTATCTGTCTCTGATCTTTTAAGATGCTAAAATGAATTACAGTAAACACCCACCATGAAGAACCTACATTTTTCCAAACCAGCCTGGGATAGGTTCTTATATATTTGATATCTAACAAAAAATCAGGGTGTTGGGTTCTTATAAATTGTTTGTAATTATTTTACAATGCAAAAAACTGGAGAAAGACAACTCAATAAACCATAAAGCCACAATTCAGTAACTGATTAACACTTATGTCAATGAGATGATATGGATGAAATTAACAAGGCAGTACTTTCAGTTTTCTTTGTAGTTTGTAGATAATAAGACTAGTATATAACAATATTAAGGTACATGTTCCTTAACACTGAACAGTTACTGCAGCTGCAACCAGATGCTGGTGTCATCCTCATTTGGGACTTTGCTACAGTGGAATTATAAATTGATTTTGTGACATAAGAACCTATTTCAAATATCAGGCTCAAACAGGTTCTTATTGAGAGGGCACAAAATCGCTAATTTCAGCCTGAGGTTCTTATAGGTGGAAGGTTCTTCATAGCGGGTGTTTACTATATTTGTCCAAGGTTTTCCTATAATGTAGAACACAAACTACAGCTCCGGTGGTCGCTCTAATATGGCCGCCATGCGCTAATCCCGGCTTCATTATTATTGTAATGGAGCCGTAGTTTGTGTTCTAAATTACGGGAAAACCTTCGACAACTGATTCATTTTAACATCTTAAAAGATCACAGACAGAAAGTCTGTGTCGCCTATAGTAAAACTATATAACGTGGTCCCAACAAGATGGCCGCCACGAGCTACTTTTCTGAACAATAGTTGCTCGATCCAGTCTTTATTTGGAGATCAGTGAGGTCGTTACATGAAAAGTTCTTGTAATGGCGTAGAACGTAAACACTGAACTCTAAATAAAGACTGGATCGAGCAACTATTGTTCAGAAAATGAAGCCGGAAGTAGCTCGTTGCGGCCATCTTGAACCACGCTATATAGTTTTACTATAGGCGACAGAGACTATCTGTCTCTGATCTTTTTAGATCCTAAAATGAATCAGTTGTCCAAGGTTTTACCCATAATATAGAACACAAACTTAATAGTAACAATATTTAACCGGAATTAGCGCGTGGCGGCCATCTTGGAGTGACCACGGAAGATGGCCACAGCGAAGTATTCCCTGCTTCATTTTTTCGCAGCATCCAAACAATAGTTGCTCGCGATCCAGTCTTTATTTAGAGATCAGCGAACGTAAAGAAAACAAGACTGCGTGTTAATGTAGCTGCGTTTTCACAGCTTTAAACTTTTATGAATGCTTTTTTGTAAGCATAAGTATGAGAAATGTAAGAAACATGATAACTATATAGTGTGGTATGTCTTACATTATTTTAGCTATTTAAGAATAAATATTATTAGAAAATGTTTCGTTTCTTCTCTTCTTTTTTAATCATTCGTTTGCATCAAGTTCCGGTAAATACGTACCTAAAATGAACAGGTTTTGTGATTGGCTACATGGAACAAAGGTGGTTAGGGTTAGTACATTGGTTTCCTTGTGGTTGATTCTATTGTTTTATTGTTTGAATCAACCAATTACAAAACTTGATAGTATAGGTAGGTGGCGACCCTCAAGTTCTTCCAATGCCGGTTTACCAAGGGTGAAAATTTTGCGCAAACCGAAGCGAATAGAGTGTCTTCTGGCAGAATGCGATTGGTTGGCTACAAAATATTTCGTTGTAAATATTTTCGCTAACCAATCCCATGGAGAACTTCTGTATTCGGTTTGCGCGAAAAAAATAGAAATCCAGCCAAATACGAGCGCTCTTTCAGGACCATTTTTTATGTTTGACCGCTGGCTTAACTCGCCATATAAAACTAATAATAATACTACTGCTACCAACCTCGTTCCCATGGCATTTTGCCCAGAATATCTGGGTGTTTTGCTATGATAATTTAGGTCATTTGTCTTTGTTTACTCTGTTGATGTGATAATGAATGAGAAATATGCAACGCTCTGCAGACTTGTTCATGTAAAGCATTCATCCTAAAAGCAACTAATTCGTAATATAACCAGGGATCGGCTGGTCGATTCCATAATCTTATTGGCCAGTTCTAAAACTCGATTAATTCAGCTAGAGTATAATTTATTCATCTAAATCCACATGTTAAGGAATTTCCTCGCCTTTAAAAATTTTACCGCAAATAAGAATATAAGGGCTTTGGTTAATTGTCAAGAACTGCATTCGATATATACTTGTTCGTCCATGATATTTATATCAGATAATCATGGGCCATTTTCGCCGACCTTCCATCGTGGAGGCAAAATGCCCTGGGTACGAGGTTGTGCTACTACCAATGATGATAATAATAATATATTCTGTAACTATGAGCCTTCGCTTATATAGCTATAGAAAATTTCTAGCATCGTTCTGCTTGCATCCACTGCTCCTGTGTCAGTCCAGAGGCAGCATTTCACTTCTGATAAGAACTCCTAGTAATAATATATTCTGTAACTTACTAAAAATTGTCTCCAGATTTAAATTTAAAAAACCAGTACACAAGTGTAACAAAGGGACACCTACCACTATAATTTTTGCAATTTTGCACAATATCACAAATCCTTGGATTTCAAGGCAGCACTTCCCTTGCGATAGTAACTTCTAGTTATAATTACTATAGACGACTTTTTTCACGATCATGCGCAGTAGCAACAAATATTCAAATTTTCATCGGCATATTGAAAATAGAAGAAGTGCAAAGTTTGAAAGGAATTGTGTAAAAAAGGAAGAAGTTACACAAGCAGAAAGTTGGCCATTTCAAAAGGGATTTATTAGTGATTTAATAAGGATTTTGGCTTGGCGGGTGGGCGTTGCACGCCAAGCCAAAATCCCTATTAAATCCATAGTGAAGAGCAAAACTTCCAAAGTGTGTAGCTTTCGCACTATTTGCCCGATTAGTTTCAAACTTTGCACTTTTACTATTTTTAATATGATCTTTCTAGCTAAAACAGTTGTTTTTATCTCATGAAAATTTGAAATAAAATTGCTACTGCGCATCACCCTCCGGTTACGTCATTCTCTCGTTTAATATTACGTCATTTTCCCATTTCGTTTTTCCACGTGATTCAACGAAGAAAATTTGTAAATTTGGGAAAGTCCCAACAAGATTCGGGATTCCCAAAATCTCACACATCATCGTTTTAAATATGGTTGTTTCTACGCGATCGACGAAATTTAACTTCATGTAATCCATTCCCACTGCCATCTACGCCTGGAGTGCCGTAGCGTTCGGAGTTGATCAAATCAAAGGAGGAATTGTATGATCTGGACCCACAAGTCACGAACCACGTTGTTATAAGCCGCGACTAGTGTAAGCAGAATTCCAACTAGAATTTGTCATTTGAATTGGTTATTCATGTTAAAAACTAATGTTTGGTTTCTCTCGGGTTTGCTCTTTTAAGTACTGGTATAAACTACTAGAATACAAATGTAGTCCATACCAGACTATAAGCATATTGAAACATCTCTTGGTGCACTGTGTGTCGCAAGCCACTAAATATATGAAACGCTGGTAACTTTGTTATTGTCAAGCAAGACAGCTCTAGCTGGGCACAAAAGTATTTATTGATCGCTTTGAAGCTTTGCGAAGGCATATTATGCCAATGTTCCTTGAAAGTCTGCTGATTCCAAGAATCGTACGTGCCTTTCTCTCGTAGAGCGTTTAGTGGCTTCCTAGTTCTGGAAAAGTTTTACAAGATTACATTTTTATAGTTATTTCCTTCACTCCAACAGGAACCGAACCTGTTGTTTGTGAGCTGGGCATTGCATGATTCATTCTGGTCAGGGACTCAGTAAGGTTTTCTTTTGAAAACCTAAAAGCTTATATTTCACAGTAGGTGTAAAAAGTCCTAACATAAATTAACTGTTGATGTTGGCTTGAGCTGTCTTTACAGTTAAACATTATCATTCCTCTTTTTGTGTTATTGTCAGCCCAAATGAAAGTGTAAAGCTTAGACAGTTTATATACTTATTATTTGTAGTATTGTAGCTACTTTCAGATATATCTTGTTATTCAAGCCAGCATTTCCCCACCAGAGAGACTTTGTAAAAAGTTGATATACTTGGTAATAAAACATAACATAATGCCCAAAATAGTGACATCTTCATTGCCTGTCTTGTCTTGTTCCAACTCGTCACTACATCACTAGTTTTAGGTTATGTTATTAGCAGTTTTTTCCCTCCTTTTATATTATGTGTTAATATATACACTGCTGTAGTGAATGTGGGAGAGCTTGGAGTAGACAGACGATACATGGACGATCGTCAAGCTCGTATCCTCAGAAAAATGATTCTGAGTCCCAGACTGGAATCGAACCTGTATCCTTCTGATTGCTGGTGGGATGCTCTTACCATTGAGCTCCCGAGACTCAGATGGAGAGTGAAGGTTACAATGATGTACTGGTTCAATTGATATATGTACTGCCTATGCGGCAGTCACTATATATTGGTAACATTTGGATGTGTTACAGTAAAAACCCGCACATAAGAACCTAGATTTTAAGAACCTGTTAGGCTATAAGATTTTCCATTTAGACCCCCTTTACATAAGAACCTGTTTTAGGCTAAAATTTGAAAGCAGGTTCTGATTGTCTACAGTTGTATACATTGTTTTGTTCCATTGAATTTACACACAGTAGCTGTAAATTACATATAGTATTGTAGCTTTAAAGTGCATATAGGGTTTGTATTTGCTTAGATTGCAGTCATTTGGGGAAAATGTATGCATAATTTATATAAATAATAGACCAAAACCAAGTCACTTTTCTCTTAAGAAAATAAGAACCTATTTAAGAACCTAAATAGTCTAATTTTGCAGTAAACACCATTTATATAAGAACCTTTTTAGGCTTTTAACTTGGAAAAATCTTGGTTCTTATACACGGGTTTTTACTGTAATATATACACTGCTGTTTCAATGTGGGAGAGCTTGGAGTAGACAGACGATACAATCCTCAGTACTGTCCGCTTTTATAAAAGTTCTCAATATTTTAGGTCATCGTATTTTTGCCATCATGGCAGAAGGAGGTGGTGATTCATGGAAAGGTGATTCGTTGAACATTCCAAGTGATTTTTTCAAAATGTTTACCGATAATTTTACTGATAATACAACTACAGGATTCATGCCTATTGACCTTAGTATCGGTGATGGTTTATCTACAGCTGGTAAGTTAAATACAATGTACTAGTCATTTACTCAATAGAAGCAGTCCTCTCTGGGAAGAAACAAAAGGAGCTTGGAAAAAGATGTCGATAGCACCTGCAAATTTACTGGGTTAAGCACCATTAGCATTAAGAATGAATAATAGACTGGAGAGGACAGAGATGCGGATGGTGCGGTGGATGTGTGGCGTATCACTGAGGGATAGAGTGTCTAGTAAGGAGCTGAGGGAAAGAATGGGCATTGAATCGGTGTCTGACGTGGTAAAGAGGAGCCGATTAAAGATGATGGTGACTGGGTGAAGAGGTGTATGTCGCTTGAGGTTGATGGTGCAAGAGGAAGAGGAAGGCCAAGGATGACATGGAGCCAGGTAGTGGAGAGGGATATGAGAGAGAGTGGGCTGAAGAGGGAAGATGCACATGATCGTGGAAAGTGGAGGAAACTGTCGTGGGGAACCACCGGCCAACCCCTGCGTAAGCGGGGAAAACGGCCGTAAAACGTCTGTTGTTTTGTAATTTATATCATATGTACAGTATATATGTAATTTATATCAGCAATAACCTGCTCCAAATTTTTGTAATATTTTGTAGCACCATACTTAGAAATCTTGGAACAGCCCAAACAGGTAATATTTGTCAGCTCTCTAGTGGGTGGTCATAAAACTCAGGATCTATTGTATGCCCTGTTGCCAGGTTGTTTCATTTACATAGTGACAGTTTTAAATCTCATTGGCAACAAAAATTAAGTTTATCTAATATGAAAGAACTTGTGAAATGTTAGAGTAACACCTTTTACAACTTTTCCGTATTTTACTTCATTTTTAGCGCGAAGCGCAGATATATATAATCATGATAATGTATTGCTATCGTGCAGTTAGGTTTGTTTGTGTGTCAATCAACTTCCAACTTTGATATAATTATTTCGACGCCATTGTTTCAAGAATAGTATTCAAGAAGAACTGTTTACAATTCGGTAAGTATTTTTAATATGAACTACAATAAATTTGCAAGTGTGATCTACAACAGTTTTCGTAGGTTGTACGGAGTCATCGATATGACGCCAAAAGATTGTTAAACCCTCGTTAAAATCAAAATATTCAGCCAAGATAGCGGCAACACGTGTTTGACCTCTTCGGAGGACAATTCACTGACCTCTTTGGAGGACAATTCAACCTCTTTGGAGGACAATTCAACCTCTTTGGAGGACAATCCAACCTCATCGGAGGACTAAATAACCTCTTTGGAGGACATAACAACCTTTTTGGAGGACAATTCAACCTCTTCGGAGGATTAAATAACCTCTTCGAAGGACAATTCAAACTCTTCGGAGGACCAGAAAAGTTAGAAAACCTCTTCGAAGGACCAGTAAACCTCTTCGGAGTACCAGAAAACCTCTTGTATCTATGTTGTAATATGTTATACAACTATTTTATCTATAATTATGTTCAACTGCATTTGTATGCAACTGTTCAACTTACATCTGTTTTATATTACACATGTTCATGAACTACTCAGAGTGAACTACTATTATTGTGAATGTGCCATTTTTCGTTTTTTCGCCCCGCCCCCTTTTAGTCCCCAGGCTCCTGTAGTATTTCGCACCTATCTCGCGCACCTATCTCGCGCACCTATTTCGCACCTATCTCGCACCTATTTCGCACCTATCTCGCACCTATCTCGCACCTATCTCGCACCTATTTCGCACCTATTTCGCACCTATCTCGCACCTATCTCGCACCTATCTCGCACCTATCTCGCACCTATCTCGCACCTATTTCGCACCTATCTCGCACCTATTTCGCACCTATTTCGCACCTATCTCGCACCTATCTCGCACCTATTTCGCACCTATTTCGCACCTATTTCGCACCTATTTCGCACCTATTTCGCACCTATTTCGCACCTATCTCGCACCTATCTCGCACCTATCTCGCACCTATCTCGCACCTATTTCGCACCTATTTCGCACCTATCTCGCACCTATCTCGCACCTATCTCGCACCTATTTCGCACCTATCTCGCACCTATCTCGCACCTATCTCGCACCTATCTCGCACCTATCTCGCACCTATCTCGCACCTATTTCGCACCTATTTCGCACCTATTTCGCACCTATCTCGCACCTATTTCGCACCTATCTCGCACCTATCTCGCACCTATCTCGCACCAATGTCGCACCTATCTCGCACCTATCTCGCACCTATTTCGCACCTATCTCGCACCTATTTCGCACCTATCTCGCACCTATCTCGCACCTATCTCGCACCTATCTCGCACCTATTTCGCACCTATTTCGCACCTATTTCGCACCTATCTCGCACCTATTTCGCACCTATCTCGCACCTATCTCGCACCTATCTCGCACCTATTTCGCACCTATCTCGCACCTATCTCGCACCTATTTCGCACCTATTTCGCACCTATTTCGCACCTATTTCGCACCTATCTCGCACCTATCTCGCACCTATCTCGCACCTATCTCGCACCTATCTCGCACCTATTTCGCACCTATTTCGCACCTATTTCGCACCTATTTCGCACCTATCTCGCACCTATTTCGCACCTATCTCGCACCTATCTCGCACCTATCTCGCACCTATCTCGCACCTATCTCGCACCTATGTCGCACCTATCTCGCACCTATCTCGCACCTATTTCGCACCTATTTCGCACCTATCTCGCACCTATTTCGCACCTATTTCGCACCTATCTCGCACCTATCTCGCACCTATTTCGCACCTATCTCGCACCTATTTCGCACCTATTTCGCACCTATTTCGCACCTATTTCGCACCTATTTCGCACCTATCTCGCACCTATCTCGCACCTATCTCGCACCTATCTCGCACCTATTTCGCACCTATTTCGCACCTATCTCGCACCTATCTCGCACCTATCTCGCACCTATCTCGCACCTATCTCGCACCTATCTCGCACCTATCTCGCACCTATCTCGCACCTATCTCGCACCTATCTCGCACCTATTTCGCACCTATTTCGCACCTATCTCGCACCTATCTCGCACCTATCTCGCACCTATCTCGCACCTATTTCGCACCTATCTCGCACCTATCTCGCACCTATTTCGCACCTATTTCGCACCTATTTCGCACCTATTTCGCACCTATCTCGCACCTATCTCGCACCTATCTCGCACCTATCTCGCACCTATTTCGCACCTATTTCGCACCTATTTCGCACCTATCTCGCACCTATCTCGCACCTATTTCGCACCTATTTCGCACCTATTTCGCACCTATTTCGCACCTATCTCGCACCTATCTCGCACCTATCTCGCACCTATCTCGCACCTATCTCGCACCTATTTCGCACCTATTTCGCACCTATTTCGCACCTATTTCGCACCTATCTCGCACCTATTTCGCACCTATCTCGCACCTATCTCGCACCTATCTCGCACCTATCTCGCACCTATCTCGCACCTATTTCGCACCTATCTCGCACCTATCTCGCACCTATTTCGCACCTATCTCGCACCTATTTCGCACCTATCTCGCACCTATCTCGCACCTATCTCGCACCTATCTCGCACCTATTTCGCACCTATTTCGCACCTATTTCGCACCTATCTCGCACCTATTTCGCACCTATCTCGCACCTATCTCGCACCTATCTCGCACCTATTTCGCACCTATCTCGCACCTATCTCGCACCTATTTCGCACCTATTTCGCACCTATTTCGCACCTATCTCGCACCTATCTCTCACCTATCTCGCACCTATCTCGCACCTATTTCGCACCTATTTCGCACCTATTTCGCACCTATTTCGCACCTATCTCGCACCTATGTCGCACCTATCTCGCACCTATCTCGCACCTATCTCGCACCTATCTCGCACCTATCTCGCACCTATGTCGCACCTATCTCGCACCTATCTCGCACCTATTTCGCACCTATCTCGCACCTATTTCGCACCTATCTCGCACCTATTTCGCACCTATTTCGCACCTATCTCGCACCTATCTCGCACCTATTTCGCACCTATCTCGCACCTATTTCGCACCTATTTCGCACCTATTTCGCACCTATTTCGCACCTATTTCGCACCTATCTCGCACCTATCTCGCACCTATCTCGCACCTATCTCGCACCTATTTCGCACCTATTTCGCACCTATCTCGCACCTATCTCGCACCTATCTCGCACCTATCTCGCACCTATCTCGCACCTATCTCGCACCTATCTCGCACCTATCTCGCACCTATCTCGCACCTATTTCGCACCTATCTCGCACCTATCTCGCACCTATCTCGCACCTATTTCGCACCTATCTCGCACCTATCTCGCACCTATTTCGCACCTATTTCGCACCTATTTCGCACCTATTTCGCACCTATCTCGCACCTATCTCGCACCTATCTCGCACCTATTTCGCACCTATTTCGCACCTATTTCGCACCTATCTTGCACCTATTTCGCACCTATCTCGCACCTATCTCGCACCTATCTCGCACCTATCTCGCACCTATCTCGCACCTATTTCGCACCTATCTCGCACCTATCTCGCACCTATTTCGCACCTATTTCGCACCTATCTCGCACCTATTTCGCACCTATTTCGCACCTATCTCGCACCTATCTCGCACCTATTTCGCACCTATCTCGCACCTATATCGCACCTATCTCGCACCTATCTCGCACCTATTTCGCACCTATTTCGCACCTATTTCGCACCTATTTCGCACCTATTTCGCACCTATTTCGCACCTATCTCGCACCTATCTCGCACCTATCTCGCACCTATCTCGCACCTATCTCGCACCTATTTCGCACCTATTTCGCACCTATCTCGCACCTATCTCGCACCTATCTCGCACCTATTTCGCACCTATCTCGCACCTATCTCGCACCTATCTCGCACCTATCTCGCACCTATTTCGCACCTATCCCGCACCTATCTCGCACCTATCTCGCACCTATCTCGCACCTATCTCGCACCTATCTCGCACCTATCTCGCACCTATCTCGCACCTATTTCGCACCTATTTCGCACCTATTTCGCACCTATTTCGCACCTATCTCGCACCTATTTCGCACCTATTTCGCACCTATCTCGCACCTATCTCGCACCTATCTCGCACCTATTTCGCACCTATTTCGCACCTATCTCGCACCTATCTCGCACCTATCTCGCACCTATTTCGCACCTATCTCGCACCTATCTCGCACCTATCTCGCACCTATTTCGCACCTATTTCGCACCTATCTCGCACCTATCTCGCACCTATCTCGCACCTATTTCGCACCTATTTCGCACCTATCTCGCACCTATTTCGCACCTATTTCGCACCTATTTCGCACCTATCTCGCACCTATCTCGCACCTATCTCGCACCTATCTCGCACCTATCTCGCACCTATTTCGCACCTATCTCGCACCTATCTCGCACCTATCTCGCACCTATTTCGCACCTATTTCGCACCTATCTCGCACCTATCTCGCACCTATCTCGCACCTATTTCGCACCTATTTCGCACCTATCTCGCACCTATTTCGCACCTATTTCGCACCTATTTCGCACCTATCTCGCACCTATCTCGCACCTATCTCGCACCTATCTCGCACCTATCTCGCACCTATTTCGCACCTATTTCGCACCTATTTCGCACCTATTTCGCACCTATTTCGCACCTATTTCGCACCTATCTCGCACCTATCTCGCACCTATTTCGCACCTATTTCGCACCTATCTCGCACCTATCTCGCACCTATCTCGCACCTATCTCGCACCTATTTCGCACCTATTTCGCACCTATCTCGCACCTATTTCGCACCTATCTCGCACCTATCTCGCACCTATTTCGCACCTATTTCGCACCTATCTCGCACCTATCTCGCACCTTTCTCGCACCTATCTCGCACCTATCTCGCACCTATTTCGCACCTATTTCGCACCTATCTCCCACCTATCTCGCATCTATCTCGCACCTATTTTTACTTCTATTTTGACTAAGGTATAAAAATTCCTAGATCCCCCCATGACTAGACTGGAGTGTCGAAACGTTGGGTCGTGGACAGTGAGTAACTTTTAAAGTTACGTTCAAAAAACTTTTTAAAGCCAGAGTAGCATTAAACTATGTCTGATTTATCATCACCTGGTTGCGTTGGGAAATTATTTGTTTATAATTGTTATACATTTTAACGAGTGATGTATATATATCATTTTCAATGTACTATATATCGTACAGTTATCATTCATTCATCAGGCAATAGATACATGTACGTCTAAGCGTACCTATCTTTGAAATATCTCAGTTTGTTTGATCTGTAAGTGAGATGGTCTCTGACAGGTAGAGGATTTTCTCTCATTAAAATATTAGTTCCATCTTCAAGTTTGTTCAACAAATTTACTTGAAAATGTGCGTATAATAACCCCTCATGATAATGAACGTTGTAAACTTAGCAAGATATAAGACATTTTTTAATGAGTGAAAATTCTATACCCTGCACCTGACATCAGAGACCATCTCATTTACATTTACATATCAAACAAACTGAAATATTTCAAAAACGAAGTAAAATACAGAAAAGTTGAAAAAGGTGTTACTCTAGCTATCATTAAATACGAGTTCTTTCATATTAGACAAACTTAATTTTTGTTGCCAATGACCTTTAACTGTTTCCTGTCTGGCTGAAAAACATCCAAAATTGAACTACCTCTTTGTTCTATTGATAATTCTCTGAAAATACCCATAACTGTTGCGAAAATAGTAGCGAAAAATGCATCATGAAAATTAAAAATGCCACCAATCGCAGAGTTGTTTATGAAATCAAATCAAACTTGGCGTGTGAGTGCATCTCTCTTTTGGTCATAAACAGCATGTGGTTATAAAAATGTGATCAATATTTATGCACCTTATTTTGTTTCATATGTTTATGCTTAGAGAGGATTCAGATTCAGATATTGCTGTGAAGGACCATCTCACGGAGGTCTTCCTGGAGACCGATCTGAAAAAGGAAAGAAATCATATCCATCTGTTCAGGTAAACTATTTGTTGATCTTATACAGTAAAAATGATTATGCCAGCTTGTAGACAGATGACACATGTATGATTGTCAAGCTAAAATCTTGAGATATGGTTTCAGCATTGTGATTGTCCATGTTGTAGCAGACATAATGAAACTGCAGACATAATGAAACACCTATAATGAAACCTATTAGCCTATAGATGCCTATGGGTGCCTATAGAAGCCTATAGGCTATTAGGCACCTATATGCGTCTATAGGCTAATAGGTTTCATTATAGGTCACCTATAGAAAATGTTCCAATTGCCTATAGAAGCCTAATAGGTTTCCTATAGGATCCTATAGGTTGCCTATAGACATGCATATAGGCAAGCCTATAGACCTTTTTTTTTTAGGGCCGCCGGACATTCTGTCCAACCCAAGTGAAATTGAGGTCAGTAGTTTCTCCGACCCATAGTGAATTGGTGATTACAGAGTTTCAGCGGTAAAAAATCACACAAAGAATAACTGTGGCGAGTAGAAATAGAACAGTGTGCAAAGAAATTAGCAAAAACCTCTGACAAAGCGAACACTGATGTAGTGTCCATGCTGCTACATCACAATCAAATGGATCCATCCACGTTGAATAAAACTAAAACCAAGTTTGAGACAGCATATTTTGTGGTCAAAATCATCACTACATGCAAATATTTAAATTTCCGAGCCAAACTGAACTGAAAGTCGTTGGACATTATCAGATATTTTGTCCGACCCAAACTCAAAGTCATCGGACATTTTGTCAGACGGCTCTGCAAAAGATATTTTAAGGCCTGAAGGTCTTCTCTTCAGCTAAGATTTTAACAGATTAAATAGCAAAATTTATTTTTAGATAAACAACTATGTTGGTGTGGCCAGAATAGAGGTTTCCTTAGTCACAGCAACTGATCCAGCCAAACCACATGCTCACAGTTTGGTTGGTAAAAATGTCAGGGATGGAGCTTATCTCACAGAAGTTGGCCCAGAACAATCAATGACAGCATGGTTAGGGCCAAGATGTAGTTAATTTTTACCAACCCATCCTCCCATTCCTTCCCTATAACCCCTTCCCTATAACCCCTCCCTATAACCCCTTCCCTATAACCCCTTCCCTATAACTCCTTCCCTATAACTCCTTCCCTATAATTCCTTCCCTATAACTCCTTCCCTATAACTCCTTCCCTATAATTCCTTCCCTATAATTCCTTCCCTATAATTCCTTCCCTATAATTCCTTCCCTATAACCCCTCCCTATAACCCCTTCCCTATAACCCCTTCCCTATAACTCCTTCCCTATAATTCCTTCCCTATAACCCCTTCCCTATAACCCCTTCCCTATAATTCCTTCCCTGTAATTCCTTCCCTATAATTCCTTCCCTATAACTCCTTCCCTATAATTCCTTCCCTATAATTCCTTCCCTATAATTCCTTCCCTATAATTCCTTCCCTATAATTCCTTCCCTGTAATTCCTTCCCTATAATTCCTTCCCTATAACTCCTTCCCTATAATTCCTTCCCTATAACTCCTTCCCTATAACTCCTTCCCTGCAATTCCTTCCCTGTAATTCCTTCCCTATAATTCCTTCCCTATAACCCCTTCCCTATAACCCCTTCCCTATAACCCCTTCCCTATAACCCCTTCCCTATAACCCCATTCCCTATAACCCCATTCCCTATAACCCCATTCCCTACAACCCCTTCCCTATAATCCCTTTCCTATAACTCCTTTCCTATAACTCCTTTCCTATAACCCCTTCCCTATAACCCCTTCCCTATAACCCCTTCCCTATAACCCCTTCCCTATAACCCCTTCCCTATAACCCCATTCCCTATAACCCCATTCCCTATAACCCCATTCCCTACAACCCCTTCCCTATAATCCCTTTCCTATAACTCCTTTCCTA
This sequence comes from Chrysogorgia sp. JL179-B06, assembly GCA_035772405.1. NCBI lineage: Eukaryota > Metazoa > Cnidaria > Anthozoa > Scleralcyonacea > Chrysogorgiidae > Chrysogorgia > Chrysogorgia sp. JL179-B06. The sequence continues at coordinate 2,231,404 of JAYKKM010000478.1, read as the reverse complement.
TAACCCCTTCCCTATAACCCCTTCCCTATAACCCCATTCCCTATAACCCCATTCCCTATAACCCCATTCCCTACAACCCCTTCCCTATAATCCCTTCCCTATAATCCCTTCCCTATATAATCCCTTCCTATAACTCCTTCCCTATAACCCCTTCCCTATAACTCCTTCCCTATAACCCCTTCCCTATAATCCCTTCCCTATAATCCCTTCCCTATATAATCCCTTCCTATAACTCCTTCCCTATAACTCCTTCCCTATAACCCCTTCCCTATAACTCTTTCCCTATAATCCCTTCCCTATAATCCCTTCCCTATAATCCCTTCCCTATAATCCCTTCCCTATAATTCCTTCCCTATAATCCCTTCCTATAACCCCTTCCCTATAACTCCTTCCCTATAATCCCTTCCCTATAATCCCTTCCCTATAACCCCTTCCCTATAATTCCTTCCCTATAACTCCTTCCCTATAACCCCTTCCCTATAATTCCTTCCCTATAATCCCTTCCCTATAACCCCTTCCCTATAATCCCTTCCCTATAATCCCTTCCCTATAACCCCTTCCCTATAATCCCTTCCCTATAATCCCTTCCCTATATAATCCCTTCCTATAACTCCTTCCCTATAACTCCTTCCCTATAACCCCTTCCCTATAACTCCTTCCCTATAATCCCTTCCCTATAATCCCTTCCCTATAATCCCTTCCCTATAATCCCTTCCCTATAATTCCTTCCCTATAATCCCTTCCTATAACCCCTTCCCTATAACTCCTTCCCTATAATCCCTTCCCTATAATCCCTTCCCTATAACCCCTTCCCTATAATTCCTTCCCTATAACTCCTTCCCTATAACCCCTTCCCTATAATTCCTTCCCTATAATCCCTTCCCTATAACCCCTTCCCTATAATCCCTTCCCTATAATCCCTTCCCTATAACTCCTTCCCTATAACCCCTTCCCTATAATCCCTTCCCTATAATCCCTTCCCTATAATCCCTTCCCTATATAATCCCTTCCCTATAACTCCTTCCCTATATAATCCCTTCCTATAACTCCTTCCCTATATAATCCCTTCCCTATAACTCCTTCCCTATATAATCCCTTCCTATAATCCCTTCCCTATATAATCCCTTCCTATAACTCCTTCCCTATATAATCCCTTCCTATAACTCCTTCCCTATATAATCCCTTCCCTATAACTCCTTCCCTATATAATCCCTTCCTATAATCCCTTCCCTATAATCCCTTCCTATAACTCCTTCCCTATATAATCCCTTCCTATAACTCCTTCCCTATATAATCCTTCCCTATAACTCCTTCCCTATAATCCCTTTCCTATAACCCCTTCCATATAACCCTTGATTATTTTCTTTTAGCTTTCCAAACTTGGGCATTGAGCACGTGACTAAAAAGCTTGCTAAAAATGTCTTGTTTGAGAGATACATGAGAATTCATAAACTTCAGGCATTTGCGGCCTCAGCCAATGGCAGCACAGACCAGGTACAGGCATGTGACTTAACTCGACTTGGTGATGCAATTGGAGGTGGAATTCAAGGTGTTTCGGATGAAAAACTCGCCCAAACTATACCCAGTAAGTGAAGTGAGACTACAGTGTCCCTAAGGAGTATCTTTAGATGTGTGAAGTTGATCGTCCAGGTTGTTGTAGTTTTGAGAAAGACCATTGTTGGTTTCTGGCGTTTCGATGGCCTCAGAAACGTCAGTCACCAACAATAGTCTCTCTACGCCGTCCTCGTTCTGTTTACAACACCACTGAGAGCATTTTCACGTCTTTAGGAGATGACGTAACTCGCCCAGAGATGGGAGCTGTTATACTAGAACTGATTTGAACACAAACACCACAATCGTTTTAGAAATATTGATGCGTTTTGGAGATCATAAAACAAGCTTTGAGTGTCAAATACGCTAGTCAATCGACCGTGGTTTCATTCAAATGCTAAAATTTATATTTCTTTCACTGCCGTCGCCATCCTAGGTTGCCGTCGTCTCAAAGAGGTGATTCGATGTGGGTTGTTGCGTACACGTACTTTAGTGGTCAATTTTACAAAGCAAATTGTAACTTGTGATCGTTCGTAGGTGAAGAAAGGAAGAGTATAGAAGCAATGGTGGAAATAGAAGCTAAGAGCATGAACCTGAGTACCGTTCGTTTGTGTTTTCAAACTTACCTACCAGACGAGCATGGAAACTTTGTGAAGTGTTTGCTGCCAGTCTACTCCAATCAAATATATGACTCAAGTAAGAAGCTTAATAAGTAGCTTATTATTACATGTTATTTGAAATATATCAATATATCAATATATAAATATATCTTAACAAAAAACCAGAACCAGCTGACAATTTCAAATAATATAAAATAAAATATATTCCGAAAAATAAAGACATCCTGAGAACTCAAGATATGAGTCAATCACAAGACGAGATTATTGAAAAAGTGATATTTCGTTTTTATTACCAAATCATCATCAGACTAAGTGATTACAAAAACGTAGCCTAATGTCTATATATATAAAAGTGAAAAGGTGATAAACTGCCAAGAATTTAGTGACGAGATACTGACGTTTCGAGCGGAGCCCTTCATCAGAGTAAGCTACTGTCTATATAATACTGATACATAAGGTGTGATGACATCATCTACAAAGAAGAAAAAGGAAACCTATTTATATTACAGATGTTAATTACTTGTCATTGTTTACATAAGCAAATAAAACTAGCAATGCAGAGCTTGTGGAGGAAAAGCGTGTGTACTGCAGGCCGGGGACTTTAACCTCGTAGGTTCCTGACTGCTTAGTCGACAAGACTTATGAGATTTATCTTGCGACAAGACTTATGAGAATTGTAAGACTGCTGTTCATCTATTTCTTTTTCTGATTTTTCTTAACACAGAAGCTGCCGCAGCATCTGAGCTGAAGATCTGTCGAATGGATCGGCAGGCAGGGTTTGTGAATGGCGGGGAAGAAGTCTTCCTGCTGTGCGACAAAGTACAAAAAGGTACGGTCTGTTATTCGTCCGGAAGTTATCCCTTTTGCAGGCATCTTCTTCGTGTACCGGACACACAGATTCGTCATAGACACATCAAGGTTATACTCTTGGGATTCAGAAGCTTTACAAGAACAAAAACCCTAACCATAACTCAAATAAAAACTCTAGTCCTAACCCTGAAATAAAGGTATACTAACCCTACTTTTAAACTCAACATTTCAATGATGATTCTGTGTCCGGTACAAGAAGTAGCAGCCCCTTTAGGTCATCAAATATCCCTCTACCATGCCACTAAACGATATTTCATATTTGAAACTCTTTAGAGGATATCGAAGTCCGATTTTTCGATCCGAATAGTAAGTAACACCATTTTTTACCTTGTAGTAATGTTAAAATGCATTCTTGGTAACTACTAGAAATACGAATCCGCAATAATCCCCTCGCTCGCCTTTTCTACCACTACCTCCCACCCCACCCCAAGAGTTTCTTTTCCCAATCCATAGTCCCCAGGGCCCAGACCGCGTTTGTCGGTAACAAATCCCGTAGCAACAAAACCACGCAGATTTTGAACGTTATCTCGGCCAATATTTGCTCGATTTCAATTCTGATAACAGTTTTGGAATTACTGAGTCTAAAACATATGTGTCTATTATATTACGAGAACGTGCATACCCTTCGTAAAAAACAGTTTATGTACTTAGAAATTAGTCAGCAATCAGGCACGATTCGTCGTATATTATTTTGAACGTTATCTCGATCAATATTTAACCGTTTTCAATTCTGCAAACAGAATTGGAATTAGCTAGTCTAAATACATAAGATACATTCTATTATATTATATTATGGGAACGTGCCACTTCGCGTAGTCTTGCCCAAATATTGTCCGATTCAAACGGATCACCCAACACGACTTTTTACTTCCTTATAAGGAGATGACCTACCATTTTACATATATATAATATATATATATATATACTAAATAGTCACGAAGTTGGCGTAAGGCAAAAGAGCGCTCAATACCATAGTAGGTGGAGCGTAATCAAACAATAAAGGTTTGAATGTTTTTACGCTACTCTGAGTTTCACGCTATTGCGATCATCAGGCAACCTGATGATCGCAATAGCCTGATGATCGAAATGCCTGATGATCGCAATAGCGTGAAACTCAGAGTAGCGACAAAAACATTCAAACCTTTATTGTTTATATATATATATATATATATATATATATATATATATATATATATATATATATATATATATATATATATATATATATATATATATATATATATATATATATATATATATATATATATATATATATATATATATATATATATATATATATATATATATTTATATATATATATATATATATTATATATATATATATATATATATATATATATATATATATATATATATATATATATATATATATATATATATATATATATATATATATATATATATATATATATATATATATATATATATATAAACTTTCGGTGAGAAATGGATCCCTGCCGCGGCGAGATTATCAACAAGGGGATAAATTTTAATACAATAATTTATAAATTTTAATAGGTAATGTGAATGCAGGAAACGTTTGGGAAGATTTTGGAAAGTTTTCTCCAACTGATGTACATCGTCAGGTAAGCTATTGAAACTTTTATACATTTCATACATAGGGTTAGTTAAAGTGCCTTTTGATTTTATTTAAAAGTATTTTGGAAATGAGACAGAATGGCTTTCTCCATTTTTCTCGATACTTCATCTCTTTATTTGTACTTCGTAGTTTGCCATTGTATTCAAGACGCCACAGTACTGGAACACTGCCATTGAAAAACCTGTCACGGTACAGGTTGAACTGCGGCGGAAAAGTGACAAGGAAACAAGCAATCCTATGGAATTCATTTACAAACCTACAGATTTTGGTAAGCTATCCTTGATAGCTTCTAACAATCCACTCTCGCGTGCAACTACATGTACAGCGTTACAGAATCAACCATTGCGAGATTACAGAACCAATTTATATTGTGGCGATCTGAGCTTCATTGTGGTTCATTGCATAACTCTAGTGGTGGCCGGTCTTGTTTACTGAAAAGTTTTATACCCTCAACGTTAACCTGAGTGGAGAAATTGTGTTTCCAATAAATCCAGAAAACTAATTTGCATAAAATCTGCCGCTTATCATAAACACAATTTCTCTCAATATACAAATGCTACAAGTGTGAAATGTTTCAATAATCAAGACAACTGCTAGAGCTATGCAATGAACCAAAATAAAAATAAAAATTTCTCATAAGAGTCATTGGTTAGGTTATTGTTAAAGAGCATTCATGAAAAGCGCTTTGGCGAGGAACGATTTTTCAAAGTGTTATTGGCTTGGTGAAGAGTATATTCATTGAGAAAGCATTACAAATTAACAAAGTCAATTAAACTTCATATTAAAACCAGCAATTTTAATCACAGACATTCGCAGACGTTACCGGATGTTCGCGGAAGGTGTTTACTAGGACCGCCCAATATCAAATGTGAACGGTCACTACGACCAGTGTCAAACAAATTTGGCTGGTCATTTAAAAAATTTGGCCAGTCATTTAAAAATTTTCGCTGTTCAGTGACCGTTAACCGGTCGTTATTTTAAGCCCTGCGTCCGAACCCGTGAAAAGCATAGACAAAAATCTTGTTGATAAACAACTATAAACCTTTGTAGACCCGGAACAAATCGGAGGAAAAAGGAGGAAGAAAGTGCCCCACTTTGGCGATTATGGTGATCCAGGTGCAAGTGGTGCAGGTTTCGGTGGGAGTTTTGGTGGATCTGGAGCAGGGGGTGGTGGAATGGGATTCATGGACCAAAATATTTTGAGTAATATATTTTCTATGATTTCTGGTCCTTCTGGAACGGGTGGAATGACACAGCAATCGCAGGGCCAGGCGCCCCCTCAAGGTAATTTGAGTTGACTACCATATGTGATGTATTTGTTATATATATATATTTATTTTTATTACTTGGGTTTCGATCAGGTTATAGAGACCCGGGCAGTGGTGGCTTAACTATAGGGGGGAGGAGGGAGGTGGGGAGGTCCCCCACACAACATCTAGATGGTCATGTCAGAAAATTCTGATTCCCTGTCGGAAATTTCCATGCGCAAAAATCTCGCAGCTCAATTCGAAAACATTACCATATTGCTCAGACTTGCCCTAACTTTGCCTGTTTCCTCAGCTCATGATGAGAGGGCATTCAGTAACTGCCTTAAGCGAGTCAAAACGTATTTACGGAGTACAATGACAGAACACCGTCTTTCTGATCTCGCACGAATCGCTATAAATCGCGAGCATGTCTCATCCATTGCTGTAAGAGATCTTCAAAAGCCATTTTTAAACGCAAGAACAAGGAATATTTTTAATCTGTAAAGTAATCTCAATTATATGTTGAACTTTTCATATTGTACATATTTTCGGCTTAGCAACCAGATCAGAATAGTATACCAGTTTTTTGTATAAATTAGTGAATAAATATGGCATTTTGTTACGTAGCCACGCCCACTTGTCGGAAAATCTTAATACTTGTCCCCCATAATCCCCCCCCCCCCCCACCCCAATTCCTAGTTACGCCATTGCCCGGGCAAACGTATATTATTATTTAAAGAGACACAAAAGCAATTTACTATTTGTTTTATAAAATAGCAAGTGCCTTTTGTTGCATCAATTAAGTTACTGCGTCGCCAGCACTGATCTCAAAAATAGGACTGGATTGAGCTTTCTATTGTATCTGATGAGCTGATTTTGAAGCTTGCATATTTGCATAATGTAAATTGACGAGAGATCATTAGAAGCTCCGAGTTTACAAGCAAATCAAACTGTGACGCTCGCGAAATACTGTAGGTTTAGTGTCTGGCCAATACAACTAAATGAATTAATTAACGTTGTCCTCGACAAAGCTAAAAGGCCAAAGCTAAAAGGTCAAAGCCAAGCGCGAAACGTATGATTTCCTTCAAACTTTTAGCTCTTGGCTGCAAGTCACCCCTGTATTTCAATTTTCAATGGAGAATTTCGACACAACTAAATTAAAACTTGTCGCTATTATCGTACTTTTCGCGCTTGGCTTTGACCTTTTAGCTTTGGCCTTTTAGCTTTGGCTTTTTAGCTTTGGCCTTTTAGCTTTGTCGAGGACAACGTTAATTCATTTAGCTGTATATTGTCTTTGTTAACATTAAATGCATAAAATATTGGACGTCTCATATTAGCTTTTCCCACTGGATAATTAAAACCAACGGCGTCATATTGGAGTGACCTTATACGAATACAGTAGTGATATATAACTGTCCAACGAATATGTTTCCTTCGCTAACATTAAATAGCAAATGTCAGAATCCTCCCCAACATGTCTGTGATGCCACAGTACTCCTTAGGTGGTCAGAGGTGGTCACTCCAATATGGCCACTGTTGGCTTCATTTTTGTAACAACAGAAGCTCGATCCAGTCCTATTTTTGAGATCAGTGGTCGCCACAGAAAAGCTAACCACTCGAATCGGATCGCGTGCAGAATGACGCGTTTTTATGAATCAAATTTGCTCGAGTTTCATTTTCTATTGGAGTACATTATAGACACAACGTCATTTTCATTTTGTATTGGATTGTCTCTGTCGTAAGACACGGACCTTTAACAAACCAGAACGGCGTCTTAAATTTGAGTTACATGAACTGGAATGACGAGCGAAGGTTACAAATGTTATGTGTATATCAGTATTATTTACTTAAAGTCGATAACGCATGATAAAGTTACCCTTTCCATCCGAGTCGGAGGTTCGTGTTTTCTACACACGAGGCAACAAATGGCGAGGACATTTCCCCTTTTGAGGACACACGAGGGGACAAATCACGGGGGCATGTTGCCGGGACATTTCCCGTGTTGAGGACACACGAGGAGACATGTCAGAGAAGAAAAAGGAAAATAAAATAACGGTCTTTGATTGGTTTATTTTAATTTTGTCGCAGGGACTAGTTGTTGTTTATACGATGGGACATGTTGCGGGACAACATTTTGTCCAAGACAAGATTTCGCATGGTGCATGCGACGAGATTTGTCCCTGTAACATGTCCCAGCAACACGTCCCCTCGCCTCACAACCTTTAGTATAGCACGCTGTGAACGAAGACCCCAGCCTGGAATGTTCAATTACTAATGTTCCAAGGACCTACGATTTAAGGTCGTTTTCCGAGAAGACCCAAAAGTCTTACCATTTGCTAATGTTAGTACAGAGGCAGCACTTTCTCCTCAATTATTTTAAGACCCTGAGTGGAGGTCCGACAAAGGATATGAACCTGGTTCTCTCAGCTGATAGCCAAGTCGAGTAACAAGTTGAGTTGCAAGTGGAATAACAATCCTTAGAACATGTAGTTTAGTCGAGTGAATGCCAAATGTTACCTGTAATATACCCAAAATCTTATCCCAGCATTACCACCACTTATTTTAGAGTTAGAGTTTATTAAAATAACAACATAGCAGCCAAATGGCTGAAATGCATTGCTACAAGAAAATTACAGCATTAGAATAATTACAGAGTTTTAAAAATATATTATGTAAACTGTAACTACAGAATTGAAATTTATAAATAACTATATACATACGAAAGAAAATGTTAAAAACTCATCATTATACTATCGTTAGATATACACAGGCTGGAATAAAACAGTTTTTAAAGCGGTTCGTCTTGAATTTCGGCAATATAAAAAAGTTCGTATTCCTTGCACTATAAGTATGAGTAGTTTTTGGTGGTAGTAGGTTATACAATTTATGAGTAGGTGAATTAACTTCGTGAGTATAGTTTAAGACGTGCCCTTTGACGACGACGACGTGTATGTAATGATGAAAGTCCTGCTTTAATTAAGTTAGACTCATAGATGATGGAGATAACTCTCTTCTGAACATATTCGATGGTATTGTCAAAATAGTCAGGGATAGCATGATGGTGATGCATGTAGCATAAAACTGAACAATTTCTGATGGCGGGATATTTGCACGTTTAAGTTGTTCATTTAGATAATCATTAGGGTTTCTGTTTATGTTATAGGGTCGATATAGAAGTATATCAAAAACAAGAAAGGCATCGGTAAAATTCCGTAATAATTTAGTAACTTAGTTAACTTAGTAACTTACAGACGATACGTGGATGATCGTCAAGCTCATATCCTCAGAAAATTATTCTGAGTCCAGTACAGGAATCGAACCTGTAACCTTCTGATTGCCGGTGAGACGCTCTAACCATTGAGCTAGAACGAGACTCAGATCAGATGGAGAGCGAAGGTTACAATGATGTACTGGTTCGATTGATATATGTACTGCCTATGCGGCACTCACTATATATCGGTAATGCTTGGATGCGTTAATATACACAATGTTGTAGTGAATGTGGGAGAGCTGGGAGTAGACAGACGATACGTGGACGATCGTCAAGCTCATATCCTCAGAAAAATGATTCTCGATGGTTAGAGCGTCTCACCGGCAATCAGAAGGTTACAGGTTCTATTCCTGTACGGGACTCAGAATCATTTTTCTGAGAATATGAGCTTGACGATCGTCCAAGGTATCGTCTGTCTACTCCGAGCTCTCCCACATTCACTATAAAAATTGTGTATATTAGCAACTTACTTTCATAAATCGGTATTAGTTTTCTAAGTAACTTTAAGATTGTATTGTTGTAAGAGCATTGAGACCATTGTATAATACTCCTAATACGTCTTTATTATTATTATTATCTTCTCTTCGGCCCCCGGCCATAAATATTGACCGGTACCTTATGTGTCATGATCTCGGCCACCGGTTAATCAAATCGACTAATTGGTGAATTTTTGGTGATCGGCTCATCTCTAGTTAATTGTGATATCTGTTTTGTAAAAGGTTCATTGTGGAATCCTGCAACATGAAAATGCGAAAAAGAAGAGAACGTGCTACGTTTTGATACAAGAATCACACCCGCAGGGACAATCAACGGAAATCTATCACGATTATCGACAGCAACCTCTCTCGTTTCGTCCCAGTGTCGTCTTGAGGTGACGCAGCGTCATGATCTGTCGTTCTGAAGTTGGCTCCTGCATGCTAAAAGCTCAAGAACATTTACCATTAGTCTGGAGAAACAATAATCATCAGACGATGTGAAATAGCTATGTTGTATCTTTGACTGTTTAGATACATATATTTTGTTTGTAAATATCGTTATGCACTGGTCAATGTAAACCCCCGCACCCCCGTCCGGGATATAGCGGGGAATTTCTTGTGATTTGATGGCGAAACAGGCCAGGCATACCGGGGCATTCACAGCTTTTGCACTGTACACGACGATCAACGGGGCACGGCCGCGGAATTATCTGCTGATTGAGGGGAGACTGGTATGGAATTTGGCTGAGCACTGATCTCGAAAGAAGACTGGATCGAGCAACTATTGTTCAGAAAACGAAGCCGGAAGTCCGCCAGTACTAAGGAATCAACTGAGGATCCTATGAGGTTTTTTGTTGGATTATGCGCTCTTACCATCGACAAAATAAAATAATTTTACTATAAAGAGGACCAGAAGACATTTTTCAAATTACTTGGTAAAACAATTCATGGCATATCTACAGATTTACTGTGACTTTGGTCCCTTAGTAATGGCCGCCGTTGGCTCTAATTATCCAGTGAGAGAAGCCTAATATGAGACTTAGGTTGAAGATTTTATGCATTTAATGTTAACAAAGAAACTATATTGGTCAGACACTGAACCTATTTCGCGAGCATCACAGTTTGATTTATTTGCAAGAATCATCTTTGAGAGATGGAGGCAAATAAAGGCAGATAGATAGATAGATAGATTTGCTTACAAACTCGGAGCTTCTAATGATCTCTCGTCAATTTACATAATGCAAATATACAAGCTTCAAAATCAGCTCATCAGATACAATAGAAAGCTCAATCTAGTCCTATTTTTGAGATCAGTGGGCTGGACAAAGAATCAACTAATATGGCAGATTTCGACGAAGAGAAAAAGTGCAAACAGTGACTGTGAAATCAGCGAGTTCCATGCACAATGTGTTAATGGTTATGTAATAAATCGTATCTATCAATAATTCTACCTATCAACTGTTCACTTTTTAAAATTTTGTAAAAATTTAGATTTTTTGTTTCAATTTTGAACGATGCCAAACACTTAGTGCATTTCACCGGGGCATTTAATGTCATTAGAATAAAAATATTGCCCGGGGTGCGGGGCTTAAGAATGTACAAGTCAAATGCCCCGCTATGTCCCGGCCGGGGGGTGCAGGCGTTTACATTGGCCATTTTTACGGCCATCTTGATGGACCACGCTATATAGTTTTACTATAGGCGACAGAGACTATCTGTCTCTGATCTTTTAAGACGCTAAAATGAATCAGTTGTTCAAGGTTTTCCCATATTTAAAGTGTCTATGCAATGAAAAATTCAGTTGTAAAATAACTCTTTTGTTTAAAAGAACTCTTGAAACTATAAAGACTAACCATTTTCAACTTTTTCATATCTCACTTCACTCTTGAGGTATTAAGATTTGTTTGATATGTAAATGATCATACTTATGATATCACACTACATAATGACTTATTGAAAACGCTTATATATCCTTGAGATTATGTAATGAAATCACTTGAAATGCAGGTGCATGTGCGTGGATGTATCCAATGACATCAAATATGAAAATCATGGAACGACTCCATGTGATAATGGTAAAGTATGCAGAATTTTTCAATAAGTCATGTGCAGTGTGATGTCATAAGTACGAGACTCAGATGGAGAGCGAAGGTTACATCGATGTACTGGTTCGATTGATATATGTACTGCTTATGCGATAGTCACTATATATCAGTAATGCTTAAATGTGTTAATGTATAAACTGCTGTGGTAGACAGAAGATACATGGATCAAGCTCATATCCTCAGAAAAATTATTCTGAGTCCTGGACAGGAATCGAACCTGTAATCAGAAGATTGCCAGTGAGACGCTCCAACCATTGAGCTACCGATTGATCCGGGACTTTTCTGAGGATATGAGCTTGATGATCTTCCATGTATCGTCTGTCTACTCCAATCTCTCCCACATTCACTACAACCGTGTATATATACAACGCACCCAAGCATTACTGATATATAGTGACTGCCTCATAGCCAGTACATATATCAATCGAACCAGTACATCATTGTAACCTTAGCTCTCCATCTGAGTCTCGGTAGGTGAATGGTTGGAGCGTCTCACCGACAATCAGAAGATGTATCCGAAGTTGTATTTCTAGTGAAACCTGGCGGAATCGTAAGACTTGTAAGAATTGTAACGCAATCGTAGATTTAGCAATGATCGCAATCACAAGATTCGCAATGACTGTTGCACCTCGATTCTTACGACTTTTACGATTTAAAGGGAACTGTGGGAGAAAAAATTAAACGAAGACAGGATTTAATATGTATAATAATTATATCAACAGTCAGATTTTTGATATTAAACAAATATTATTTTAATCAAACATCTTCAAGTTTATAATTCATTTCTACTCAACCGTCTATTGTCTGTATATCCTGGTTCAGACCACCACTCCGGGTCTTAAAATAATTGAGGAGAAGGTGCTGCCTTTGCAATAACACCAGCAAATGGTAAGACTTTCGGGTCTTCTCGGAAAACGACCTTAAATCGTAGGCCCTCGGAATCCCTAATCAGTTGAGTTTTCCATTCACCTAAGAGTGATAAACTGCAATAGTAGAACGCTTAAAACATGAGCCTCTGGCTCGGATAAATAGGGCAACCTTATCCTGCGTGATCGACTCAAAATAAATCATGTACTCATTGCTCGTCAAGGTTGCCAAAAAATAAAACCACAAAACACCATTTGGTAAAGAAAACTATAGATAAAAAGGAAAGGAAATCAAATGAGGCCAAGTAACTACTGTTTCAAATATTTATTCGTTTGAGCACATCAGAAACTATGAAAAATTTAAAAACCAAGTATAGATGGTTCATTTGATTTATTTTCCTTTTTATCTACACAATATGCTATACTGAAAGAGAAATTCAACCTTTTATAAAGAGACAGACAGACAGACAGACAGACAGACAGACAGACAGACAGACAGACAGACAGACAGATCGACAGACAGATCGACAGACAGAGAGATCGACAGATAGAGAGATCGACAGAGATTGTAGTTGTAAGTTCACTTCGTGATATTTGTGCAGAGCTAATGTGGTATATAATAATAATATATTATATATAATATATAGTTTTTTGGGAAGTCTGAAGAAGGCTGGCTCTTTGATGATTTATAGATGCGGTGCCAGGTGTCTCCACCGAGGAACGTAGCTCCTCAGACAAGAAGACCAAAGAACGTTTTATGGAGATGTTTGCTCAAACACTTCACCAAATGGTCATCTCTGTTAAACGTTTGGAACATTTCTCTCAAACTAGTGATCTGAGACACTTGTTAGCGGGACACCATGACCAAATCACAGATCCAAATGAGGACGGCGATAGGTAAGGTATATACCAAGGACTTATTGAGCAGTCTCTGCTCAGGAGACTGGGGAGGCTTCAGCCACCCACTTTTTGCCAAGTTAAAAAAAATATTAAAAATATAGAGAGTTTTAAATTAAAAAGTTAAAGAATCTGACTTTCATACTTCGTGACAGCTACCCTTTAATAGGTTTAGTTATTTTTAACAGTCATCCAACAGCCTACATATCTACGCAGAGTTTATAAAAGCATTGTTAAGTTAGAATCTGTTTAGAAAAACCGATTGTTGTGTTTAGCTTTTCAATCGTTTACGTTGGACTGTCGATTTACGCTATTGAATCATGCTGTGAATCACGCCTTGCTGTGCATACATTTGAAGTTATAATTATTAAATTCAAAGGTTTGTTTGTTTTGAAAATTAAGTTTGTCTTATTTAAATGAACTTTTAAATTAAAATTATTAGGAATTGTAATTTAGAGCTGTTTCGTATCACGTCGTTCTTGAGATATTTAGACTATTGTGATATGCAAATGAAGTAGCCTATGATGTAAAGATGTTTCTACATTTTTAGAAAATGTTCAACAACTTCGTTTGGCAGTCAAAATCAGTTGATCAAATAGAAAATTTACATCAAGATAATTTTGCATGCATATGACGCATATAATACTGCGCATGCATATGACGCATATAATACTGCATGCATATAATACTGCGCATGCATATGACGCATATAATACTGCGCATGCATATGATGCATATAATACTGCATGCATATGACGCATATAATACTGCATGCATATAATACTGCGCATGCATATGACGCATATAATACTGCGCATGCATATGATGCATATAATACTGCATGCATATGACGCATATAATACTGCGCATGCATATGACTACGCATATAATACTGCGCATGCATATGACGCATATAATACTGCGCATGCATATGACGCATATAATACTGTGCATGCATATGACGCATATAATACTGCATGAATATGACGCATATAATACTGCGCATGCATATGACGCATATAATACTGCATGCATATGACGCATATAATACTGCGCATGCATATGACGCATATAATACTGCATGCATATGACGCATATAATACTGCGCATGCATATGACGCATATAATACTGCATGCATATGACGCATATAATACTGCGCATGCATATGACGCATATAATACTGCGCATGCATATGACGCATATAATACTGCGCATACATATGACGTATATAATACTGCGCATGCATATGACTCATATAATACTGCATGCATATGTCGCATATAATACTGCGCATGCATATGACGCATATAATACTGCGCATGCATATGACGCTCCAAACGTTTCCCTGAGTGAAGACATAATTAAAATTGACAACATTAAACGCTCTCTTGTATCCGAGCAAACTACAGGCAAACCACAGCCGAATATACAAACACGTGCAGCGAAAGAAAGATCATGCATTTATCCCATCGGTCCATTGCATTGTGGTTGTGCGCAGAACGTTACTCGTACTGCGCACAAGCACAATGCAGTGCGCTTGGCAAAATTTGAAAAACTGCCCCACTACACGAATTAGGCTTCAGGCTCGCTGGCTGCGGCAGCAATAAAAGTTATATTAGCTATATTGTTTACTGTATTTTCTTTAGTGCCCTTCATATTGCCGTCCTCAACTGTCATGATAATATCGTCAGCAGTTTGTTAGACGTTTTGCCTCCCAGTTCTGTCAATCAATTCAACAACCTGCGTCAAACACCGTTGCACCTCGCTGTCATAACAGAGCAGCCAAAACTCGTCACCAAGCTCCTTCAAGCCAGAGCTGACGTCACGCTCCGAGATCGTCATGGTAATACTCCGCTGCACCTGGCCAGTCGACAACACAGTCCAGCGTGTTTGCGTTCTATGCTTGTCCGCCCTTCCCCAGGGATTTTCAACGAGCGCGGTCACCAGACGCATCCCGAGCTAAACATGCCAAATTATGACGGTAAGTTGTTTTACTTATAGTAAGTGCCGATGCAACCTCGCCGTCGCTCCGCCCTCGGTTTTCGCTCGGCCGTCGTAAGCCGCAGCGCCTGCGATACGCTAATGATATACACCGCATTAATATATTCAAGATGGCGCTTGTTTTCTAACATTTTCTAATTCACTGGCCAAATCGCATTCTGCGTGTAACGTCAACAAATTTATTTGTCTTATTTGGAAGAACTTTTAAAATTATAAAGTAACTTCTTTTGAAGATTTTTACTTCTTTGCTTTGTTTTTGAAATATTTTAATTTGTTTGATATGCAAATGTCTGGAATTTCGTCACACATGCGTAATGACTTACCGGAGAAGTTTGTGTATCACTTTCATTCTCAAACGAAATCCTTTCAAATCAAGAGGTTTGGTAGTGTTGTGGGAGAAACATGCACACATGTTATTCACACTTTAGTATTTTCATTTCATGAAGGCAAAGATATATAATATGCTATGATAAGTCATGCATGTGTGACGAAATTCCAGACATTTGCATATCAAACAAACTGAAATATATAAAAAACAAAGCAAAGAAACGAAAATCTTCAAAAGAAGTTACTTTATCATTTTAAAAGTTTTTCCAAATAAGACAATTAGGTTTCTGTTGTTTCTTCAACTGACTGACGCACGAGCTTGCAAAATATTGTCTTTCTGTTGGGTGCCTACTAAAATGACCCTGGTCAGCTGATGAAATGGTTAATTAGTCCTACGTTAATAACGCACTCTCAATACGAAATGAAAAGATGATGACATTTTAGTAAATTTATGTCTTTGGTGTTCTCTCGTTGATTACATTTACATATAAACAAAACATTTAAGTTAAATCGAACACGTCTAAAATATAACGTCTGCCGACTAAAATATAACTTCTGCCGACTGAAACTCGTAAAAAGATTTTTGGGGGTGTGATATTTCTACTTGCAAATTCCTGTATTTTCAGTAACGTAGAGTTAGCTCCCATGGTGACAAACACGTAATAAATTCACTTGTCAAAATTGTTTATTGTCTTTTGATTTTCTTTGAAGGTCTAACTGCGGTCCATCTTGCTGTGATATCCGGCCAACTTGAGAATCTAAAGATCTTACATTCAATGAAAGCAGATATGAATGCACAGGTAAAGTAGTGTGAACAGCTAGGGATAGCCACGGTATCAAGGGATCATTGGGAACATCGTGTCCATTCAAAGGTTCTCGACCGAAGAGAAACAAGTTTTACACAACCTTTCTTCTTACATGTTATACTGCATACATGTATATCATATATGTATATACGCCCTTTGCCTACTGTCTCGTTCTTGCTCTTATCATAACCTTTAGATATTTATCGGATATTTATAATGTTAAATATTGGTTCATATAGTGTGAGATTAAAGTTAAAGTTTGTGTTACTGTTTATAAACATGAAAATATGTCTATCTAAAATATTATTAATTAACAAGAAGTTTTATAGTAAATGGTTTAAACCTATGAGTATCATTAGATGTGTGAAGTTGATCGTCCAGGTTGTTGTAGTCTTGAGAAAGCCTCAGCGGCGGTCATCTTCAGAATCAAGTAAAGCATGTTTGTCAGGTTTGCCTATATATACGTCTGGTTCATTACGTCATCGTTTGTTTGTGTCATAATTAGTGCGAGTGGGTGTTGCACGCACCAACGAACAATAGACCACCGAGAAACAATACACCCACGCTTAACGCATGACGCAACACCCACTCACATTGATTATGACACAAACAACCGATAACGAACAATATTGGCCCACGCATAACGCATGACGCAACACCCACTCACACTAATTATGACACAAACAAACGATGACGTAATGAACCAGACGTATATATAGGCAAACCTGACAAACACGCTTTACTTGACTCTGAAGATGACCGCCGCTGAGGCCGTCGAAACGTCAGTCACCAACAATAGTCTTTCTCAAGACTACAACAACCTGGACGATCAACTTCACACATCTAAAGAAGTTTTACTTCGCAATGTCTTTAAACAAGCAATATAAGTTTTATATGGTATCACATTAAACACACTGATTTATGTTATTTTATTTCTTTTGTTTTAAAATTTGTTACCCGATATTTTTAGCTTACCCAACCCATTTCTGTTCAGTACCAACACCAACCATAAATAATGAACGCTCACTAGACCTCCTATTCGATTTGTATTTCGACGTAAACTGGTTTTGGGTGAAATGGTCAACGTTTCTCAAGTTCAGGTTTCCGGTTGAAAAAATTGATAAACCAATCCAACCCAAATCTATTGATATAACTGAGTAGATTTTCCAGTTAAGGTACGCACAAAGTATTCGTTAGAAAAACATGTCGATGGTTTAAAGGGACAATTTAGTTTTGTTTTGATGTACCGTGAGAATGACGTTTGACCAGAATTCATTTTATAATTAATTTTTTCCCACCATTACAAATGCAGGATGGTAAAAGTGGCTTTTCTCCCCTTCATTATGCTGTTGAAGCAGACAATCTTAACATCGCTGGATACCTCATTCTAACTGTGAGTATACACTTGTTTACAGTTGACAGCACAACATTGTTCACACCTGGCAACACAACATTGTTCATAGTTGGCAGCACAACATTGTTCATAGTTGGCAACACAACAATTGTTCACAGTTGACAGCACAGCATTGTTCACACCTGGCAACACAACATTGTTCATAGTTGGCAGCACAACATTGTTCATAGTTGGCAACACAACAATTGTTCACAGTTGACAGCACAGCATTGTTCACACCTGGCAACACAACATTGTTCATAGTAGGCAGCACAACATTGTTCACAGTTGGCAGCACAACATTGTTCACCAACACAACATTGTTCACAGTTGGTAGCACAGCATTGTTCTAGCACAACATTGTTCACAGTTGGCAGCACCACATTGTACACAGTTGGCAGCACAACATTGTTCACAGTTGGCAACACAACATTGTTCACAGTTGGCAGCACAACATTGTTCACTAACACAACATTGTTCACAGTTGGCAGCACAACATTGTTCACTAACACAACATTGTTCACAGTTGGTAGCACAGCATTGTTCTAGCACAACATTGTTCACAGTTGGCAGCACCACATTGTACACAGTTGGCAGCACAACATTGTTCACAGTTGGCAACACAACATTGTTCACAGTTGGCAGCACAACATTGTTCACTAACACAACATTGTTCACAGTTGGCAGCACAACATTGTTCACTAAACACAACATTGTTCACAGTTGGTAGCACAGCATTGTTCTAGCACAACATTGTTCACAGTTGGCAGCACCACATTGTACACAGTTGGCAGCACAACATTGTTCACAGTTGGCAACACAACATTGTTCACAGTTGGCAGCACAACATTGTTCACTAACACAACATTGTTCACAGTTGGCAGCACAACATTGTTCTAGCACAACATTGTTCACAGTTGGCAACACAACATTGTTCACAGTTGGCAGCACAACATTGTTCACTAACACAACATTGTTCACAGTTGGCAGCACAACATTGTTCACAGTTGGCAACACAACATTGTTCACAGTTGGCAGCACAACATTGTTCACTAACACAACATTGTTCACAGTTGGTAGCACAACATTGTTCTAGTACAACATTGTACACAGTTGGCAGCACAACACAGTTGGTAGCACAACATTGTTCACAGTTGGCAGCACAATATTGTTCACATCTGACAGTTGGCAATACAACATTGTTCACAGCAAAACATTGTTCATAACAACAGTAATTGTCAGCTGTTTCTTTCTCGTCCAGGCTGAGGCAGATATCAATATCCCTACCATCGATGGAAACACCCCGTTACATTTGTCCAGCGGTCATGGATTGAAGAGTATCACTGCCTTGTTGGTGGCCGCAGACGCGGATACTGATGTCATCAACAACGAAGACGAAACAGCCGTTGACCTGGCGACGACATCCGAGGTAAGACGATTTACATCGGCAGATAATCTGTGGGCGTTCGTACATTTAATGACTCCTAATTCCTCGCTCTCTTTATTTCGTTTCATTCGCCGTGCGCCACTTTTTCCGTCCTGTCACGTTCTCTATTCACTTGTATTAATAATACCTTTTCTTTTCCGAAAGGTCAGGGAAGTTCTCGAAGGTCATGTTGGCGTATCTCTCGTGTCTTCTGTTGAAACGAGTATGGGTGAGTTACTTAAATTTGTAGATCAAATATGTCTGTCTGTCTGTTTGACCGTCCGTTGTCTGTCCGTCTGTTATCTGTCTGTCTGTCTGTCTGTCTGTCTGTCTGTCTGTCTGTCTGTCTGTCTGTCTGTCTGTCTGTCTGTCTGTCTGTCTGTCTGCCTGTCTGCCTGTCCGTTGTCTGTCTGTCTGTCTGTCTGTCTGTCTGTCTGTCTGTCTGTCTGTCTGTCTGTCTGTCTGTCTGTCTGTCTGTCTGTCTGCCTGCCTGCCTGCCTGCCTGCCTGTCTGCCTGTCTGTCTGTCCGTCCGTCAAATTGTCCATCTATATATGAGTAATTCCTTCTCATACTGTATTCTTCTATTTTAGACAACCTTGATATACTCAGTGTAACTGAACGAAGGGAGTTTGAATCTCGTTTATCTTTGATAAACTGGAAATTGTTGGCTAAGCGGCTTCATTTGAGTCGTTACGTAGCAGCCTTTGGATTACAAGAAAATCCTGTCAAACATCTCTTGGATATTTACGAGGTTGGTGCTGTAGCGAATTTAAAAAACTTGTGTTTAGTTTATACGCTATACTGCCGTTGATATGTTGCCAGACCAATTTAAAGTAAATGATTTGAACATAGGAGTATCATTAGATGTGTGAAGTTGATCGTCCAGGTTGTTGTAGTCTTGAGAAAGACTATTGTTGGTGACTGACGTTTCGACGGGCAGGTTTGGTTTGCCTATATATACGTATATATATAGGCAAACCTGACAAACATGCTTTAATACATGACTCTGAAGATGACCGATGCTGAGGCCGTCGAAACGACAGTCAATAAGCAGAATCTTCATTTTAATATTTTTGCTCTATGTAACTCACTGTAAAATGAGACGCCATTTTCTAAGGATCATAATTATGTAAATTAGTCTTCAAACGGCGGCCATTTTGTCGTTAATCTCTGGTAATGACAATATCTAGCAGCGGCCCTGTAATAAGATGCCATTGCATTGATTTTCCTTTTATTTCAATAGACGGCCAATGGCTCAGCACAGAAACTTCGTGATGTTCTGGTTGATATGGGTTATGAAAATGCCGCTCAGATCATCGACAACAGTCTGGCGTCCATGAATAGTTTTCCTGTTTTGCCGAAAGACCCGATGTTTTCTCGCTTTGAAGGATCACTTGGAGATGCAGATTCCGATTATGGATCCTTGTCAATCAGAGGTTAGAACGTTGAATTTAGTTTTACTTCATGATTACCGGTTATTTTTGAAATCGTGACCGAGGGCTTTTTCGTTTTAAAGCGCATTATTTCGCTTTTCCATTGAGTTGAAATAAAAAGGTTTCATATATATATATATATATATATATATATATATATATATATATATATATATATATATATATATATATATATATATATATATATATATATATATATATATATATATATATATATATATATATATATATATATATATATATATATATATATATATATATATATATATATATATATATATATATATATATATATGAAAAATCTGACTGCCCCAACCGGGAATCGAACCCGAGGTCTCCGAATCAACGCATCGGCGCTCTAACCACTGAGCTATTGAGACACGGTCAGAACAGTCAAACATCATATACATATTTATACATCGCCCCGACTCTCAAATCTCTACAGGAAGACATCCATCTTCGACGAAGTAGAGCGAAGTCTCTCGCAGGACTTCCTCAAGTAGCGAGCTTATCACCGGCTCTTTATTTTAGATGAAGAGAAGATTTATTAATGCTCTCTTTTCTAAAGTCTCCTGTTACAATAGCCGGGATAAGCTCGCTATACTGGAGGAAGTCCTTCGAGAGGTATCGCTCTACTTCGTCGAAGGTTTAGAGATTTGAGCGATGTATATAAATATATAATATATATGATGTTTGACCTGCTCTGACCGTGTCTCAATAGCTTTTCAACAACTTCATAAATTAAAGTATGGTTTTTTGTGTAATCATATAGACGAGTCGCTGTCCTCCTTTCAAAGTTTGCGAGACATCAAAAAAGGTCCCAGTCGAAGGTCCTTCGATCCATCCGGGATAAACGCCGACCAATAAACATGATCCAAGCATATCACACATGGATCCTGACTTTAGCGAACGGATATACTTTGGGATTGACTTTCACTATGTACATAAAATCCAGAACAATGTATGGTATAAGATTGGTGATTTTTACTGCAGTACACAGAGCTAAATATCGCAGACAAGTTGTTACAGGATGTTGGTTGAATAAGGCTGAACAATAATGTTGAACAAACAATGTTGTTTAGCATTGTTTCAACAATGTTGTTCAGTATTGTTTCAACAATGTTGTTCAGCATTGTTTCAACAATGTTGTTCAGCATTGTTTCAACAATGTTGTTCAGTATTGTTTCAACAATGTTGTTCAGCATTATTTCAACAATGTTGTTCAGCATTGTTTCAACAATGTTGTTCAGCATTGTTTCAACAATGTTGTTCAGTATTTTTCAACAATGTTGTTCAGCATTGTTTCAACAATGTTGTTCAGCATTGTTTCAACAATGTTGTTCAGTATTGTTTCAACAATGTTGTTCAGTATTGTTTCAACAATGTTGTTCAGCATTGTTTCAACAATGTTGTTCAGTATTGTTTCAACAATGTTGTTCAGTATTGTTTCAACAATGTTGTTCAGTATTGTTTCAACAATGTTGTTCAGCATTGTTTCAACAATGTTGTTCAGTATTGTTTCAACAATGTACATTAAATTATCTAATAAGTTCTTTATTATCCAATTGTGTAAAAACACTTTCCTCTTTCCAATTTTAAATAAACGGAACCTCAAAGGTTTTCAAAATGATCCGACAGAAGAAAAGTTCTCAGACTCATTAATAACTCATGATAAAAATTCAAAAGAAGTCAAGATTTAACTCTTTCCCGACAGGCTGAAAAACATCCAAAATTGAACCACCTCTTTGTTCTATTGATATCTCTTGAAATAACCATAACTGTTGCGAAAGCTATACATTTTCTGAAAGCCCAATAAACCGGCTTTTACTTGTGCTTTTAAATTTCCCGAACAAAACACATTATGTTAATATAAATTAGCATAATTGTCATAAATCAGGTTGAAAAATTACATTTTTCTAGAAAAGGTCATCTTGCACGCCCGCGTAGCATCTTGAAAACTCAAAATGCCACCAATCGCAGAGTTGTTTATGAAATCAAATCAAA
Source organism: Chrysogorgia sp. JL179-B06 (assembly GCA_035772405.1). Taxonomy (NCBI): domain Eukaryota; kingdom Metazoa; phylum Cnidaria; class Anthozoa; order Scleralcyonacea; family Chrysogorgiidae; genus Chrysogorgia; species Chrysogorgia sp. JL179-B06. The sequence goes on along the minus strand of JAYKKM010000478.1, from coordinate 2,208,467 downwards.
CTTGGCGTGTGCGTGGATCTCATGTTCCTGGCGCTTGTCGAATTTTAATTTTTAATCTTGCGTTACCGTGTGCCGTGTTTTTCTATTGACGACTTTGCGGGTCTTCAACGACCCATTTTGACTGGGCCGGTCAGGAAAGAGTTAATGAGTATTTATATAAATAAGAGGAAGATTACGGCTAAATTTCGCTAACTTTAACCTCGATTTTCTCACACTAGAAATTTGGATTCTAACACTCGTGTTAGAACTATTACTTCAAACAGGTTTTTTAGAGTCCAAAACCTCCTTTGGAGGGACACAAGTTTTTCAGTGTCAACTGTCATGTGTTACCATTATCAATTTTATGTTGATTATTATTATTACTATTGCATGAAATATAAGGATAATAAGCAATCGTGGTAGGGCCTCTTTACCGAGATCCCGCCTCTCATTAAAACCATATGTAAAATTTGTTTTCGTTTATATGAGAGGAGGACCAGCCCTCCTAGGCGAGATCTCGCTATATTGACTACCCGGGATCTCGCCTACGAAAGCTGGAGATTTTCCATGTAAATGCACTCAAGAGGGCTGGCCCTCCTATAGTAGGGCTGGCAAGTCAAAGCTCCGTACACGCGCGACAAAGTTTGTCTTCTACCGTATATTTTTAGACAACTCTTTATTTTACAAGTTCTGCATGTTTCTTCATATACGTAGGTTTTAAATTGAAAACTTGTAAAATGGATTCAGAGGAAATACATGTTATCAACTCGGTAAACAAGTCAGCCCTCCTAGAAGGGCTAGTCCTCCTCGAAGGGCTAGAATAAGTTCCCATGTAAACGCGAGGTGAAATCCATCCCTTTTACTAAGATGGCTAGCCTTCCTTCATGTACACCCCATTAGCACGGTGGGGTAACCCTGTTTTTACTGGTTCCTTTCCTGGAGCGCATGGAAAGTGACTCGTCTCTATTCTCATCATCTGGATGTTTACAACACCACTTGCACCAGACACATCTCGTCTTCCCTTCATCACCCTTCTTCATTATGCGATGGTACAAGAAAGGGTTAATGGCCGCGTTCAGGAGGATTAACAACTGACATAGGTGCCACAGTTGGTTCCACACCTGGCTTCTTTTTCTAATGGGTACGAAATAATCCAACGTTCGGTACGTAATAAATGGTGCCCAACAACACGTAAAAATAATCCACACCCACTTGAGTAGTTTCGTGATTCGTCGCTCGGCAACCACAGCTCGTCTCCTATTGGTCACTGACGTCACATCGGATGGTGGCTCTCGGGAATGCGAACGTAAACTGTTTGTGATTTTGTGTTGCGAGACGATCATGACGGTGATGGGAATGACGAACAGTAGAACCGCTTGAGCGAGATAATACGTCTGTCGGGTTAGCTCGTTGAAATTGACGTTTGTGCAATGTAAGGAGCCACCCCTCCACACGGCAGTGTAGCCGTACAACAGCGGGAGACTGAAAACGAACGAAGCTAACCATATTAAGACGATCTTTCGCTTCGTCTTCGGCTTTACGCGAAGGAATACAAAAGGATTCTCAGCGTTTGCTGCCCTACAACGGCAATAGCTTATCGTGGCCAACGTCAGCGTCGACACAGTGTAGGTGACTTCCAACAGTAGACCTTGAATTTTACAAGCGACCATTCCCAACTTCCATTCGTCTAATATATATTCCACACCATACAACAAGCTAAGGGTCGTGAACAAAAAATCTGTCGTTGCTAGGCTCAAGACGAAGTCGTCCATTGTTGTACGACCACGGCGTTTTCGTACCAGCAGGGAGAATATCACGAAACCATTGCCCAGCTCGGACGTTACGAAAAAACTGATGTAGAGTGTCGCCATTATCGCTATTGCCGCAGGTGATGCTGTAGAATCTTCGCCGCTACTGGTTTGATTCGCCATTCCCTCAGTGTCTGTGATAGAGTATATAAGTAAATTTTATTCCTAGGGCTTGCTATATACGCGAATAAAAATGCTAATGGCTTGCTTACAAATACAGCTGTTGCAACTGTTTACCGAACTAGCTAGCTCCTTTGATGTTTTATACTTCAACTGTTCAAGTCGTTTAATTCTCTGTATACACTGAGTATGTCGCCTGTTGAGCATCTACAATCGTTGGAAAACAGTGCAGTTTGGCCTTTCCTTGGCTTTGTATATCGCCGTATGGTGTATGATACTATATAATGGTTAAATGAAACCTGCTCCTTTGATGTAATTCTACTTCAACTGTTCAAGTTTCTCTGCATTATACACTGAGTTTGTCGTCGGCCAAGTCCAATCGTTGAGCATCTACAATCGTTGAAAACAGTACATGCAGTTTGGCTTTCCTTGGCTTTGTATATCGCCGTATGGGGACCAAGAATCACTGTTTGCGATACTAATGGTTAAATGAAACCACGACAGTATACTTATAAATGATGTACTTTTCAACAATGTCGGTCGATATACTGTAATTACCACCTTGTTTCGGAAATATGGTCAGTGATTCTAGAAACAAAAAACATATTTCTAGTTCCGTTCAGACACAAATGCTCTAGGCGAATTTTAGATATCTAACAAAGTGCCAGAAGTGATATTTTTAACGCATTGTGTGGCGGTGTGAATATGGCGTGTTGGGTTTTCGTTCTTTTTCTGTTCAAACAGCGACAATACAAACAATTGTTTATTAGATTTATCACTCTTTTAGGTGAACGGAATACTCCAACAGGCTAGAAGCCCAATTGATAGGGGTTCCGAGGGCCTATACGATTTAAGGTCGTTATCCGAGAAGTCCCGAAAGTCTTACGTATATTATTGCAAAGGCAGCACTTTCTCCTCAATTATTTTTAAGACCCTGAGTGGTGGTCCGACCCAGGATTGGAACCTGTGTCTCCCAAGCTCATAGACATGTGTGGTAACCACTATAGACTGCAAAAGACTGCAGTTGTTGCAGAATGTAGTTTTGAGTATGTAGTTGACAGTACACATGTATGTCTGTATATAGCCCGGTTTTAACGTCGAATTTAACACGAACCAAACAATTATAACTGAAAATTTTACGTAAATATAAAAGTTTCACTCCGTTTTCATTTTACTTTATACGTTACTGACGAAGGGCCTTCGCTCGAAACGTCACCATCATTTTATAGTATTAAACTTCCAACACTAACTTTAATACTTGACAATTATACTAATCATGTTTACTTACCAACTCCAAATGCTAACTTTACACTGGCTTGAATTTATAGTTGATGCAATACGGCACATTTTAAACGATTGTAAGTCGTAAAAATACGTACGTAGGTGAACTCGTTAACTTCCCATGCTTCCGCCATTGACGTCAATGCAACTGTGTTGGCGGAAGGACGGCTTTGATAAGAGAGCGAATAGTCGATGGAAATATTATAGTTTATTAATATGAACTAACAGTTGATATACATGGACTCAGGAATGGACTCATGGAATCATTTTTCTGAGGATACGAGCTTGACGATCAGGTCCATGTATCGTCTGTCTACTCCAAGCTTTCCCACATTCACTACAGCAGTGTGTATATTAACACATGAACTAACAGTGTTGTTTTGTAACAACAAATGTGAGTGTAGAGAGAGAGTTATCGTTTATTAATTATCATCAAATAAGAATCTATACTTCACAGATCTAAGATTGTAATTATTCGAACGAAGCGGTGGTAGTAAATCAGCAAGGTTATGTTGATTGATGTTTGCAATCGAACAAAATAATTTATCACATAAACTATCCCTTCCTGTAGTTAACATCAGGGTGAATTATTCATCAGAGTGCTCGTTTTTGTATTCTTTCAATCTGATCCGACAGATAAGCTGGAAGACTGGTGCATATTAAATACTTGGCATGCATACTCTAAAATTGATCTAATGCATGCACAGAAGAATTGCACCAAGGAATATGAGTCAACATCAGCACGCTTAAGCTGTTTCAAAAGAGGCTTTAATACAATCAACAATACATGATCGTTCCATGATGGTTACTCCAAGTACTTTAGCTGACTGTACAACTTCAAATGCTCGTCCGTCATTGTCAAAGGGTTGGGTGTATGTGTCCTGCTTACTAAAGTCCACGCGAAGCTCTTTACATTTAACAGGGGTTCAACTGAAACTGATTTTCCCTTGACCAATTAGTTATTTGGTCAATTGATCTCTGTAATTCACATGTCCCCAACTTTGTTATGGTTTCTGAGACTGTCGTGTCATCAGCAAACTTCCATAAATTAGAGGATACACCAGTTATAGACAAATCGTTGATCATCGCCAGAAAAAGCCAGGCCCCTATCTCTTGCAGTGTTCTCGGCGGAATTCCGGCAGGAACTGTTGTGAAGTTAGAGTAGCAATCAGAGTTAAGCTTAACACGTTGTGATCTACCGCGCGTAGAACAGTGTTGTGTTTTACGTAGGCTGAGTGTAGAAATATAGCTAGGTAGAAATGGCAAATCAAATATCTAAAAAAGGTTGGTGTATACTGCCGAAATAGCGTGTGAGTTGTCTAATGTTTCTAGCTAAGTCACTCTCTAACGAAGCACATTCTCTGGAAACGTTTTATCTCCTAAATCATTTCCAGTACATAAACATTTTTGAGTTTTTTGTCCTCAGTTTGCTGTGGTCTATAGTGGTAACCACATGTCGGACCTCCTCCGTTCAGGGTCTTAAAAATAATTGAGGAGAAAGTTCCGCCTTTGCAATAATATCAGCAAATGGTGAGACGTTCGGGTCTTCTCGGATAACGACCTTAAATCGTAGGCCCTCGGAACCCCTATCAATTGGGCTTCTAGCCTGTTGGGGTATTCCGTTCACCTAAAAGAGTGATAAATCTAATAAACTAAACTAAACACTGTAGTGCAATTTTCACATTCAAATCAAATTAAAATACCAAATACCGGATAAGAACTCGTCGCCTTGAGGGATTCAATTGAACTATAGTATAAAAAGGAAATATATGACTTGTTCTCGAAGAATTAATGAAAATTCGCATGACGCATGTTTGGTAAATTATTCATAATTTTTTCCTTTTAATTCCATTTCTATCAATTCTACGCATTCCTGATATCGAGATGAATAGATAGATGACGCTCTGAATAACGATAATATCTTGAGGGGAAAAGTCTTTGTTTCAAAAGATCTTTTAAAAAGCTTTTGTCTCAAGCATTCGAGTAAGGACTGAGGTACAATGTAATATCAATTATTGGATTTCCCCTATGATTGAAATATCCCCCGCACGCATCTGGTGCATGTCATTGCGCACGAAGACCACCACTATATACATGAACCAGTAATTGTAAACGCTGCTTGAGGAGCGCCAGCAATGATTTGTGGGAAGGGGAGAAGTTTTCCCTTCCCGTCCTTCCTCGCGCGCCTTTTCATATTTCCACCCGCCGCGCGCCTTCCTCTTAAATTTCCGTGCGCCCTTTCGTAATCGTTTGCGTTTAGTAGGCGAGTGGTGGGCACGAAGCAGTGTCGCATCAAATGCAACAAAGTTCAACGTCTAAATTGAAAAGTTACCGACTTCCGCGCAGACTTGGACTGTGGCCCAATTTAGGGGCCTTGCCATTATTATATCTATGCATGTGAACAAGTAATATTTGCATTTTGAGAACCAGATCCAATACAACAAATAAAAAAAGAAAGAATCAATTGGGCTTCTAGCCTGTTGGGGTATTCCGTTCACCTTAAAAGATTGATAAATATAATAAACTAAGACCTGAAAAACTAGTCGAGTAGTACCAATCGTAAATGCATGGGCATTTACTTCTCTTCAAATCTTCAATATTTCTCTTCCAATCTTCAGTCTTTTTCTTCCAATGAAGGTCTTTCTCTTCCAATGAAGGTCTTTTTCTTCCAATGAAGGTCTTTCTCTTCCAATGAAGGTCTTTCTCTTCCAATGAAGGTCTTTCTCTTCCAATGAAGGTCTTTCAATTCTCTTCCAATGAAGGTCTTTCTCTTCCAATGAAGGTCTTTCTCTTCCAATGAAGGTCTTTCTCTTCCAATGAAGGTCTTTTTCTTCCAATGAAGGTCTTTCTCTTCCAATGAAGGTCTTTCTCTTCCAATGAAGGTCTTTTTCTTCCAATGAAGGTCTTTCTCTTCCAATGAAGGTCTTTCTCTTCCAATGAAGGTCTTTCTCTTCCAATGAAGGTCTTTCTCTTCCAATGAAGGTCTTTCTCTTCCAATCTTATGATACCTCACCTATGTCGACCTCTCGCGCGGTCGCCCATACGTTTCGGTTGCACATGAATACATGCATTCGGCGCCACTCGTCAATGCATGATGCCGAATTTCACTGATAGAAATACCGTATTTCCTCGATTAAGCGCCCCGGGGCGCTTATTAATTTTGAGACTAAAAGGAGGGGCGGGGCGCTTGTTCGACGGGGGGAGCTTATTACAAAATATACAAAATCATGTCAAGAGACAATAATTCCCTCACAGCAGAGGTGACTGGTGCAAGGAAACGCGAAAATAGATTAGTCGTTCCATGTGTATATGGCGCTAGAACAGCACACTTAAGAATTGCAGAGAAGTTACACGTGGAGCTGGTGAAAGCGAAAGAAACGTACAGGCACATGGACATAAATGTGAATGACTTTCAATTAAAAAAGAAAGTTTGTTTCTCGAAATTGCGTTGTAATTTAAATTAGTATGTAGAGAGGGGCGCTTATTTGAGGGGGGAAGCGCTTAATCGAGGGGTGGCTCTTATTTAAAAAAGGTCTACAGGGGGCGCTTATTCGAGGAAATACGGTAGTTGATCCTGACCGTTGATCTGTAGGTTCTTCCGCTCGGCATCATATGTGTTGATCACCGTTGACTGTTCAGTTCTTCCGCTAATGCCTCACATCTACCACGCTACCATCCCATGGTGTGATTTTTTGTCATTGAAGTTTACTCCTCTAGTGATTAAGATTTCGTCTGGCTCCTACTCTTCGGCCTGCCTGGCATAGTTAGACTTACCAGGAGTTAGACTCCCGCCAGTATAGCCCTCCGGATCGACAGAGCACATAAGCTACTTAATTAACAGGATGAATGACAGCTAACTTGTATCAAATTACATCGAAAGAAAACAACTTCAAGTCGTCTCTCTAGCTCTATGTCTGACAGTAAACGGAATAAAAATCCATTCTGTGGTAGTTGTAAAAAACGGGCCAAACACAAGAAAGGTGAGAAAGACGTCTTTTTGGATGAAAAAAAGGGAACATTTATCTGCCAGCGACAAGGGTTCATACTTTGAACAAGAGACACAATGGCCAGACGTGATTGCGAACAGCGATAAACGTTCCGAAAGGCCTTCTAGAAGCGAGCAGAAACTGAAGACAAGTATGGAAAGTTTCCAGAAGCGAAAAGCGGCATTACTGGGGTCAGAATCACAATCTGAATCAGATGATTTTGATTCGGATTTTAACTCAAGTGAAAATGAGGACCAACCACCCGTTGACAATTATATTGTTAGTCCAGAATGTTTGGAATTAATGCTAGAAAACTCTGCAGTGTGTAAGGAGTGCCAGCTTCCACTAAAAATACTTGAAAAAATGAATTCGAGACAAGGTTCAGGAGCGAAATGGATTTTCTCTTGCTCAAGTAAGACATGGATTTCGCACCAAACATGTTTTCCTGAACCGATTAGTCGAAAAGAACAGGCCAGGTATATGACGTGAATACATCCTCTGTTGTTGCTTTCAGAGCAATAGGAAAAGGCAAAGCCGCAGCAGAAAAATGTCTTAGCATGATGGATATTTCTTCTCCCGTTTACACTTGGAGTAAACATACCAAAAACATAGAAATGAAATCTATTGCTGTGGGGCCGTCAGGTGTAGAATCTGACTCACTGGCATTGCGCTTTTTTTCTTTAGCCGTCCGAGTACTTTTCGCGCCCTTTTTTTTGCAAGCATCTTGAAACTTTGTAGACAACGGCTATTTCAGTGTACTATAGTATGAGATAGGCCCTGGGTACGAGGTTGCTATAGTATATAGTTTGTTTTGCAATTGCAACTCACCACAAAACAAACAATTAATATCGCTGTTGTTCTTATTGGTGGAAAGTAATTCAATTATTAGAGGGGGCGGAGAATTTGCAATAGCTGTTAAAACTGCGCCAAACTTTCACGGCTTATTTATTACCACATCAATTTTGAGTCACATAGGGGCACTAAAAGGTGTAACCTGATCGCGCGTTTTAACCGATTCCCACCAAACTTGCACAGGATATCAGCGAACAGCTGCGCTACAAAAGTGTGTCGGCGTTTTTTATTAATGTAAAAACTAACTGAGTTACGGGCCTTCATTCATCAATTGCTTCTTCCACAACATAGGTCGAGGAATAAAATATCCTAGCTGCTAAACCCCTCCAGTAATAAAAAATCCCCGACACACTTTTTTAGAACAAACATCGAGAAGTGTAAATATGGTAAATTGAGAGCTTTTTGGTAAAACCAAAGACCAGGTTAAACCGTGGCGCGAAGGTCATATGATTTTAAATTGATGAATATATCTGGAAAAAATTTAATTTTTTATTTTTTTCACAATTTGAGAGTGTTCTTCGCATACTTAACTATATTTGGTGCAAATTTGAGACAAATCGGAGACAGATTGCGCGGGCGGTATCAAATTTCGTGAATGGGCTTGCTAGGGTGTTCTGTAACCTTAAACAAACGTTGCGACAGAAATTCGACGTCTAAATTGAAAAGTTGCCACATCCGCGTTTAGTCTGCTATCGATAAACATGACATTCGTCGAGAAAAGTAGTAATGCTGACCAATATAGTTCGCTCTCTGCACCGCAGTTCAAGGGAGGATGTAGTTTCGTCGACTCGCTAGATCTCAAGCCTGGTGATAAAGTATTAGACATGGGATGTGGTACAGGAGAAATAACAAGCTACGTCGCGGAGAAAGTTGGTAAGAATGGTGAAGTTGTTGGAGTAGATCCAGACGAGGAAAAAATAAGAGTCGCTCGGGAGAGCACAGCTAATTTCTCGAATGTCACTGTTGAAGTGGGGGACAGTGGGTCTGCATTTCCACACGCCAATGAAGCTTACTACGATGTCCACTTCAGTAACTACGTATTTCACTGGCTCGACCTCAAGGAAAGACAAATATTCGTCAAAAAAGCCTTCGATTGTCTTAAACCGCAAAGTTTACTGGCCATTCGATGCTTGACGAAGACAGATGAGAACTTGTTCTTTCAAATTATCAACAGTTCGAATTATAATGGTCCATCTTGGGTTGATCAAGAATCCGTCGAAGAGTTGCTGCCGAGCTGTAGATTTCCAAACGTTGACATTAAAATGGTACAGAGCTGTCATTATCACAAGTCGTTTGACGAGTTCATTGCGTGGTTCGTGGTATCGACACATTCAGATCTCCGTCGGCTGCCTAATGAAATCTTAGAAGGGATGAAGAAGCGAATGGTGGAGTCAGATGGTCGCGCTAAAAGCACTTTGAATGTGTTGCTTATTCAAGGGAGAAAGAACCTACCGTCCATTTAGTTTTACCGTAAACCTACGCACAAGGAATTGGTTTAGGCTAAGAGGGATAACTCAAAAGGACCCTTCTGTTTTTGTTTCGTCTTTATTTTTGGTTAGGTTAGGGTTAGCTACGGTTAGGATTAGGTTTAAGGTTAGGATTAAGGTTAGATTTAGGATTATTATTGGGATTAGGGTTAGACTAGTTTTTGAAAATGAGAAGGTCCTTTTGAGTTATCCCTTTTAGCCTTCACCAAGGAATTACTTTGTTTGTTTCCTTCATAATCCTAAGTAAACCTTCATAGCTGTGCGCGGGCAGAGTTATTACGGGGACTGAGCGAAAATGAGGGACAGCAAACGTGCACGCAATGAAAGATAATATATGCAATGGAGGTGAATATGTTAATCCATTATAAAGGTTTGTGATTAGATTTATAACTGTATATAATATAGACATATGTTTGACGCTACTCTGGCTTTAAAAAGTTTTTTGAACGTAACTTTAAAAGTTACTGTCCATGACCCAACGTTTCGACACCCCAATTTAGTGTCCTCATCAGGGGTGATCGTTGTAAAATTAGGATCCCTATTTATACCCTCGGTTTCGTACGCATTTAACAGAACACCAAAAGGCTGTTTTCTTTTCAAAAAAGGAAAATTCTGCCTTTGTCGGAGCACGCGGGCATCACCTACCATGAGATTGCGTGGGACAATTCCAAAATCATTACCACTAATCCGCGATTGTCAATAGCGCCCACGCCCCATTGAATTGCGATGACGGTGGTTTATTACCAGAAGCTTATTTGCATCTTGTTAATAGATAACGTCATCATCGGTTCTATGAGAGTATATATAAATAGGGATCCTAACTTTACAACGATCACCCCTGATGAAGATACTATAGATTGGAGTGTCGAAACGTTGGGTCATGGACAGTAACTTTTAAAGTTACGTTCAAAAATCTTTTTAAAGCCAAAGTAGCGTCAAACTATGTCTGATTTATCACCTGGTTGCGTTGGGAAATTATTTGTTAACTGTAATATAGTTTATTAAAGATGCTGTATTAATACATATAGTAGTCTGTTGCATAGTTAAATTTCATCGTTACTAAAATCCCGGCATGCGTGAGGTTGGCGACGCTTTTAAAACCAGCAGGACAATATCAACTATCAATATCAACAATGATCTTCCAATAGTCTTGCTCCAACCATCCTCCTCACTGGCTAGCCAGTAGGGAGAGCCAGTTTAGTCACCAACAGCTCAACTCTACATGAGCTGCAAAGTACCGGATTGCATGGTTACCAGTAGCAGCCCTTTGACAAGTCTTGTTTTTAGTCTTGCGCGGATGTCCAACCATCCTCCTCAGTGGGGAGCCAGTTTAGTCACCAACAGCTCAACTCTACATGAGCTGCAAAGTACCGGATTGCATGGTTACCAGTAGCAGCCCTTTGACAAGTCTTGTTTTTAGTCTTGCGCGGATGTCCAACCATCCTCCTCAGTGGTCGTTAGCCAGTAGGGGAGCCAGTTTAGTCACCAACAGCTCAACTCTACATGAGCTGCAAAGTACCGGATTGCATGGTTACCAGTAGCAGCCCTTTGACAAGTCTTGTTTTTAGTCTTGCGCGGATGTCCAACCATCCTCCTCAGTGGTTAGCCAGTATGGGAGCCAGTTTAGTCACCAACAGCTCAACTCTACATGAGCTGCAAAGTACCGGATTGCATGGTTACCAGTAGCAGGAGTATTCCTGACCTGATTTATCATTCCTGACCTGACATAAGATCAAAAGGATTGCTTTAATGTGAACATCTGTCTTCCATGTGATGGACTGAATTAAGATACAACAACCCCTCTAGTTTTATTCTTTATCTCTATGTTTTCTTGGTTGGATGCTGATACAACGTCATCCCGACCACCATGACGAATGCAACAACAACACCACTCAACACATCTTGCCTTTGTTCGATCACCAAGGCCGTTCTTCGAGATACGGTGGTACAAGAAAGGATTAATGGCGGCGTTAAGGACGATTAACATCTGACAAAGTTGCCACAGTTGGTTCGACACCTCGCCTCTTTTTCTAATGTGAACGAAATAGTCCAACGTTCGGTACGCGGTGAACGGCGCACAACAACACATAAAAATAATCCACATCCACTTGAGAAGTTTCGTGATTCGTCGCTCGTTCATCGTAACTCGTGTCGAAATGGCTGCCGACATCACATCCGTTGTTTGGTTTCGTGAGTGCGAACGCAAACCGCTCGTGATCTTGTATTGCGAGAAGATCATGACAGTCATGGGGATGACGAACAGTAGAATCGCTAGAATGAGATAGTACGTCCGTCGGGTTACCTCGTTGAAATTGAGGTTTGTGCAACGTAACGAGCCACCCCTCCTTACGATACTGTAGCCGTACAACATCGGGAGAGTGAAAACGAACGAAAACAACCATATCAATGCAATGTTCCTCCTTGCCGTCGGCTTCTGACCAAGCAATTTGAAAGGATTCTTAGTGTTCGCTGCCTTGTAGCGGGTGTAGCTTATCGTGGTCAGTGTCAGAGTCGACACAATGTAGGTTACTTCCATTAATTGTCCTTCAATCTTACAAACGGCCACCCCCAATTTCCATTCGTTCAGCAGATATTCCACTGCATAGACAAAGCCGTTTGTCGTGAACAAAAAATCTGTCGTTGCTAGGCTCAAGACAAAGTCGTCCATCGATGTACGACCACGGCGTTTTCGTACCAGCAGCGAGTATATCACGAAACCATTGCCCAGCTCAGATGTTACGAAAATTACAAAGTATACTGTCGCTATTATCACCATCGCCACCGGTGATTCTGGAGCATTAACCCCATTTCCGTTGCTGGTTTCATTCGCCATTCCCCTACTCGAATAAAAATGCGAATAGTTAGTTCACAAATACAGCTGTTGAAAGTGTACTGTTTGCCGAACTTCTTGCATGGGTACTTCAACTTTTGTAGTCGTTTCTTTGTTCACAGTAATTTGTCACGCCGGCACTTATATAGCCGGTCGTTGAACATCTGCTTGGTTAAAAAGCAGTGCACAGTTTGGCTTTCGTTGGCTTTCGGGCAGTTTTGCAGTTTGTTTTCCCTGGCTTTCAATTGCTGTTTGGCAGTTTGGTTTTCCTTTGCTTTGTATGTCGAAACCATGAATAGTCAATATTTACGACAGTTAAATTATGTACTTTTCAACAATGTCAGTCGATATAGTAACCACCTTGGTTCTGAAATATGCAAGTCAGTGAATCTAGAAAAAGAAAACATATTTCTATAGTTCTGATCAAACTCGAAAATGCTCTAGGCGAAAAGTGAATTTTAGATATATAAGGCTGAAAAGTGAGTTAGTGACATTTTTAAAGTGCCGTCCACTCCGTTCTGCGCATGTGTGATATTTCAAACGTGAGGGCCTCCATATGTCAACAAACTTCAACGGAATAGATTTGCGAGTATTCGTCAAAGGTGGCGCGAGTAGTAGTTAAATATATTATCCACATTTAGGAACAGAACAGCTTCTTATAACACGCTTTTTAGGCGAACAAATCCGCAATACTTCTTGTGCAATGTTTATATAATGCAATGTAAACAAACGATGTAAACAGAAACGGGGACATGCGCAGAACGGAGTGGACGGGCACCTTTAAAAGATATTGTACGACGACGCTATGATATTGATTGGCACCCTATAGATCAGTGCATATGGCGTATTGCTGGGTTTTCTTTCCTTTTGTATTCAAACAGCGACGTAACAGACGTAACGGCATTTTGGCAGTACACTGACAGTTTAGAGTCTTATAGTGATATGACTTACCAACTCCAAATGCTAACTTTACACTGGCTTTAGTTGATGTACTATGTAATATGGCGCATTTTAAACAATTTCGAGTCGTTAAAATACGTCAGTGCATGCAATTCGTTAGCTCCCCATGCTTCCACCATTGACGCCAATGCAACTGTTTTGGCGCAAGCGAACAACGTTGATAAGAGCGAATATTATTGATGAAAATATTATAGTTTATATAAATATGATTGCATGATAACAGTGTACAACGGCGTTAAATCGAAATGCAAGACCCCCTGCTGACACGATTTCGGAAATACATCAATCTTTTAGAGTTTTCGATTAACAATTTTAATCACGGCAGTCAAAGGCTCCTCTCACTCTCTGAGGGGCTGTTTCTATAAATCCGGAAAAATGAGATGCAGCTCAATCCGGATTGAGTTCATTCCGGTTCTCATTCCGGATTGAGTTTTATTCCGGATTGAGTTTCATTGAAATTACATTCCGGTGTCATGTAAAGGCGGTGCGAGATTTCATTCCGGAATGAAAAATACGACCTAGAAGACTGAAACGAACAACACATGCGTGCTTTTAACATTTATAGACGACAATTTGCAGCTAGAAACAGGAATTGCGTCGACGTCATATTGTTCAATATAAATAGCTCTTTGTCGACGACGTTATAAATTAAAGGTGAATTAAATGCTTGTTTACTTGCGACCGTGTCGATTATCGTTGCTAGTAATGCCTTTCCCCTTTTCTTTATGTTTATTCTTCGCCAAATTATCAGTTTAAGGCACATGTTGAAATGTACAAGCGCAGAAATCGTTGAAAGAAACATACCCGCTATAATGTTATTGATCGCCATCTTGAAATTTCAGATTTCGCGCGATTTTCGATCCTGGGATAGAATTCCTATGTAAACGCGGTTTGAATTCACGTTCAATACGGAATGAAACTGAGTCCGGATTCATGTAAACAGCCCCTGACGAAAGACCTTGATCGCTACAAACGTTAAATCTATAAATGCACACTCTTTGGCATTTCGACAGTAAACTGTAAACCAGGCCTTTTTGTCATCCACGTTACGCTACGCGTCATTGAGTTGTTGTCGGATTTTGTTTGATATTTTCAAAAGCGTTTGGTGAAATGTTCGAAAGTGGATGGAAGAATCTATATCTTATATGTTAAAATTTGAATATTCGGTAATACGATTCAAAGTTTTATATCAACATTTTAATAATCACCAAACTTGTAATGACAACAGGGCAATGGGCATTTCAAAAGTTCCATCATTAATACAGGCACAAGTATTGACGAAAGTTATCTCTAGATTTTGTCAATTGACAGATGAATAATTTGAAAATCACTGTTGCATATATTAAGAGGTCGGAAACGGTAGACGATCTACTCAATAAGCAGAATCTTCATTTTAATATTTTCGCTCCATGTAACTCACTGTAAAATGGGACGTCATTTTCTAAGGATCATATGTCAATTAAACCCTCAAACGGCGGACATTTCTAGTAATGATACCTCACAAAAACTCATGCATTGCCTTGATTCTTAAAGTGGCACTACGATGAAAATTCACCTCCGTCTTTTAGATTTTCTTTAGCATAGAATAGTATTTCAGGGTCGAAAGTGATCATCGATGTAAAAAAAAACTAAAAAATGGTATTTCGAAGTAAGTATTTTGAGCTCTGAGATCACTGTTATTTAGGCCACCATTATTAAAAACGTGTTCCAAGTGAGCCCTCAATTTCAAAAGATAATATTGTTTATGACGTCAGATTCTCAATGCTACGCCTGAATTTCGGTCGAGATTATTTGTTTTCTTGTTTTTTTCGAGAAGTAGATGAAATATCCAGCCTTTCAGACGCAGAATTTGAAAAAACGACCTTGATTTACTTGAAGAATTAGCCGTGGAGTCTTCGCGTTGAGAATCTGACGTCACTTCGTTACGCTGGTCAAGAACATGAACGATTAATGGCGGACATAACAACTCCAGATTCGGAGTAAGAAAAATAATACTTGCCATCGTCAAATCGCAAAACGGTTTCGACCAAGTAATATTTAGCAGCTCTGCTTTATAAATAAGTAAAAATATCGATAGGTAAAAATTTGATCGTAGTGGCACTTTAAGTTGATTCAATAACTGAGATGACCTGAAGAGGACACATCGTCTCTTATTTAAGTATTTTTCAACACATTGAAGTTCTCTTATTTCTCCTTTTCATATTATATCTAGTTCTTTTGAGAACTTGGCAGCTTTCATATTTATTCATAATTTCTTATCGATAAATCGGTATCGCGTGGAAAATCTACCGTCTACATGGGCCTTTCGATCGTCAATTGAAAGATGATTATCGACAAATACGTTTATCGAAAGCTATTTCAAATTTGTATGGATTTATAAAAAATAATCCCCCTTATATCTGTTATTATATACATACACGTACGATAATGTTTATATGATGAAAGGCGGCTTCAGCCCCCCACTTTTTTGCCCAGTTTATAGAGAGTTTTAAATTAAAAAGTTAAATAATCTGACTTTCATACTTTATGACAGCTAGCCTTTAATAGGCTTAGTTATGTATAACAGTCATCCACAGCCTACATGTGTACACAGTGTTTATAAAAGCATTGTTAAGTTAGATTCGGTTTAGAAAAGCCGATTGTTGTGTTTAGCGTTTGAATTGTTTACGTTGGGCTGTCGATTTACGCTAGGTCTAGCGCTCTTGGTAGGGATAGCCCTCTACCGAGATCCCGCCTCTCAGTAAAATTTGTTTTCGTTTATATGAGAAGAGGGCCAGCCCTCCTAGGCGAGATCTCGCTATTGACTACCCGGGATCTCGCCTATACGAGGGCTGGAAATTTTCCATGTAAACGCACTCAAGAGGGCTGGCCCTCCTAGGAGGGCTGACAAGTCTGCGCGACAAAGTTAGTCTTTGCCCGTATATTATAAGACAACTCTTTATTTTACAAGTTCTGTTTGTTCATATATCTCGGATCTCGCCAACAACTTACCAAGGTCAACATTGATGGCATTAGTGTTGGCTCTTCAACGATCAAGCCTGTCAGCTCTGTGCGGAACTTGGGTTCATGGTTTGACACCTCCATGACTATGGATGCCCAGGATTGTACATAATCAGGCAAATCCGCAAGTTTCTCACAGAAGATGCTATCAAAGACCTTGATACACGCTTTCGTGACTTCACATCTGGATTATTGTAACTCACTACTCTATGGCGTCCCGCAATACCAGATGGATCGTCTGCAAAGAGTTCTCAATGCTGCTGCTCGTGTCACCTGCTTTATCCCTCGCTACTCCCACATTACTCCAGTACTAGAACAACTTCATTGGCTTCCTGTCCGTCTTCGCATCCAGTTTAAAGTAGCTCTCCTAATGTTTAAAGTCTCGAGAGGCATGGCACCTGACTATATAACTGAACTTTTTGAGATTAAGGGCTCGGGCCGTTACGCATTACGTTCTTCAAATCAGAAGCTTTTTATGGTTCCTCGGTCACGCTATAAAACCTTCGGTGATCGTGCATTCTCACTAGCAGGACCTAAGACCTGGAACAGTCTACCGCTTTCTGTTCGGAACAGCGATACTGTTGACTCTTTTAAAACTAGACTTAAAACTTTTTTATTCATTTCAGCATATAAGTAATAGTTTTCTTCTTATATTATATAAGTACATTAACGATATACAATATAGTAATCTATATAAATACAATGTAAAAATACATAATTTTAGCCTGCATCATTTACTATTTAATTAGAGTTTTTAATATTGTAAAGCGCTTTAGAATATGTTATAATTTAAGCGCTATATAAATTATGTTATTATTATTATTATTATTATACGTAGGTTTTAAATTGAAAACTTGTGCGGAAAAATGGGATTCAGCGGGTTACGTGGGAAAATACATATTGTCAACTCGGTAAACAAGTCAGCCCTCCTAGAAGAGCTAGCTCTCCTCTAAGGGCTGAATATTCCCATGTAAACGCGAGGTGAGACCATCCCTTTTACTACGGCCAGCCCTACCCCTTAAGATTCAAAGATTCTCCGGAGGACATGCCCGCCGGCTTTACGTGATAGAACAGCAGCTGTCAAGATACCGTTAGGCGTGAAGATTTGAAAGCAGTTGCTTGCGAGTTTATTACTGATTTTATCGATCGGGACAGGCAAATTTACAGATTTGCGTAGCACGTTTTTTGCCATCTTCTTTGTGTACTGCATGTATAATTGTCACAAACTACGTCATAGACACATCAAGGTTATTTTCTCGGGATTCAGAAGCTTTACAAGAACAAAAACCCTAACCATAACCTAAATAAAAACTCTAGTCCTAACCATGAAATAAAGGAATACTAACCCTACTTTTAAACTAAATATTTCAATGATGTAATATTCTGTGTCCGGAAGAGATGGTAACAAGTCACCTTTTGCAAGTCCAAGTCAAGTCACAAGTAATTTTATTCGATTCCAAGTCAAGTTACAAGTCATTATGTTCGAGTTCAAGTAATTTGTATATCATTAACTTGTGTTACTTGTACCCAGTCTCTAAGTTTTATTGACGGATTCGATGTTATTGTTGTACTTAGTTTGTGGTGGGTGAGTCGGACAGCTGAATGCTAAATGAGATAAATTAGTTTACTATACAAAGCTGCAAGCCAACATTATAACATATGCCATTACTGATTAAAGAGAACTTTACTTTTGACTTGTATTGGTAACAAGTCATTCTGTTCAAGTCACAAGTCATCTTTTGAGGTTTTTCGTTTCGTTGCTTCGTTGTCAAGATATTTCAGTTTGTATAATATCCAAATGACAATGGTGTGACGTACACGTGCATGATGACTTCCGAGAAGGTTATATATCTTTGCTATTATAGAACCAAATTTAATTTGAATGAAGCATGTGCGTGAGTATTTCCAAAAACATGGAACTTGTAGAATTTCAAGTGATTTTATGTGATAATAACAAAGATATATAACCTTCTCCGATAAGTCATTATATGCACGTGTACGTCACACCAGTGTCATTTGAGTATTATACAAACTGAAATATCTCAATAACGAAGCAAGGAAA
Source organism: Chrysogorgia sp. JL179-B06 (assembly GCA_035772405.1). Lineage (NCBI taxonomy): Eukaryota > Metazoa > Cnidaria > Anthozoa > Scleralcyonacea > Chrysogorgiidae > Chrysogorgia > Chrysogorgia sp. JL179-B06. The sequence continues at coordinate 2,190,102 of JAYKKM010000478.1, read as the reverse complement.
CGAAAAACTACAGAAGATGTTACTCTGTCATTTTAAGTGTTTTTTCAAATAAGGCAAACTTAATTTAGTCATAGGCATTTTTATTTGCGAGTGTCAAACATATATTTTGAGAGGAAATAAACATGAAAGAATTGGCAATCCTCTTTTGTTGAATGTTTATATCTTAGCGACCGATTATTATCTATGGAGGGGAGAGATATTTTCTTTTTAGTTATTAAAATTGAAAGCCCCCTACTGAGAGCAGAAATTTGACAATAACCCCAGCTCTTCCATATTAGAATATTTTGTCTGTGACTCCTCCCATATTCGCTCGTGCTTAGCCATGTTTATTTATAATTCATGAATTCATTCCAATTTCACGATAAGCTTGCAATGCAGCCAAAGTCAACCGAAAATATGCTAACAGAATGACAGTGTTTGATATTTGTGAGATTTTAAGGGGGGCAAGCTACCTTAAACTTTATGTTCGCGAACCCATGATGTAATAATGGCTCTATCTTATTATGGTTAAATGTATATACAACATGCTATATATCATTTTAAAGCTTATAACATGCTCTAAACAAATAGCATTACAGATGCCCTCCCAGGCAAAAACATAAATGTAAAAAACCCTGCAAAGCTGAAAACCATCTTTGGATTCTATCTATAGTAAAAAACTAAGCATCAAGAATTGGTCATTTTAAGTTTTAACTTGTAAAATAGATTACATCCCAGTCAACAAATTAATGGAAGCTTTTGGTGTTACACTGCATTTTATTGCCATAGCATCAAATATTAAGTGAGGATCTTATTTAAATTCGGTATAGAACAGTCAATTTTTATCACAGGTAAAAAGCATCCATTAATTTCTTGACTGGGAAAAATCTGGGAAAAACCTGGTTTACTAGCAGATATATTCTCTAAACAAGTTTGGTGACAAGGTATAACTCCTCAGAGACAGAGTTACTGAGGAGTTCCCTTAAACCACTTACTGCATATCTCTAAATAAAGACTGGATCGATCAACTAGCCCGGAATATATTTGGCGGCGGCCATCTTGTTTGGACTTTGATCTATTAAGATGCTAAAATGAATCAGTTGTCCAAGGTTTTCCCATAATATAGAACACAAACTATGGCTCCACGCACTAATATATATATTCTGGCTTCATTGTTACTATTATGGAGCCATAGTTTGTGTTCTATATTACGGGAAAACCTTGGACAACTGATTCATTTTAGTATCTTAAAATATCAGAGACAGATAGTCTCTGTTGCCTATAGTAAAACTATATAACGGGTCTCAACAAGATGGCCGAGCTACTTCCAGCTCATTGATCCAGTCTTTATTTAGAGATCAGTGGTGTAACAGGCATGGGCTGCAATGTCACTGAACTCTAAATAAAGATTGGATCGAGCAACTATATTGTAGTGGATGCGTGCTGACCACGGCCAATATGGCCGCCACGCGCTAGTTCCGGCTTAATTCATAGTTTACTATATATGAAGCCGTAGTTTATGTTCTATATTATGCGTTCGAAAACCTTCGACAACCGATTCATTATACCATCTTAAAAGATCAGAGACAGATAGTCTCTGTCGCCTACAGTAAAACTATATATAACGTGGTCCCAACAAGATGGCCGCCACGAGCTACTTCCGGCTTCACTTTCTGTACAATATATAGAGTTGCTCGATCTAGTCTTTATTTTTGAGATCAGTTCATTAAACGCATAATAACTCGCTTTCTCTTAATTCATTCCACATGCTATCGCAGACCAGATTTTGTCCGAATTTAACACTTAAGCTGTTCATTTTCGCCCGAATTATACGGTTTATAACAATTTGGAGTGTTACATCCACACCGTGGCGATGCCCCTGGCTAGTGACACACCAGTTCGTTAGCCCGCGTAGTCATGTGAACGCTGCTTTAACAGTTTGTTTCGTTGGAGCACGTGGATATTGATACAACATGATCCTGGCCATGACCACCATCACGAATGCAACAACAACACCACTCAACACATCTTGCCTTTGTCCGATCACCGGGGCCATTCTTCGTCATACGATGGTACAAGAAAGGATTAATTGCAGCGTTAAGGATGATTAACATCTGACATAGTTGCCACAGTTGGTTCGACACGTGGCCTCTCTTTCTAATGTGAACGAAATAGTCCAACGTTCGGTACGTGGTGAACGGCGCACAACAACACATAAAAAGAATCCACATCCACTTGAGAAGTTTCGTGATTCGTCGCTCGTATACCGTAACTCGTGTTGAAATGGCTGCCGACATTACATCCGTTGTTCGCCTTTGGCTTTGTGAGTGTGAACGCAAACTCCTCGTGATCTTGTATTGCGAGACGATCATGACAGTGATGGGGATGAAGAACAGTAGAACCGCTAGAATGAGATAGTACGTCTGTCGGGTTACTTCGTTGAAATTGACGTTCGTGCAATGCAACGAGCCACCCCTCAGTGCGACAGTGTAGCCGTACAACATCGGGAGAGTGAAAATGAACGAAAACAGCCATATCAATGCAATGTTCCTCCTCGCCGTCGGCTTCTGACCAAGCAATTTGAAAGGATTCTCAGTGTTCGCTGCCTTGCAGCGGGTGTAGCTTATCGTGGTCAGTGTCAGAGTCGATACAATGTATGTTACTTCCACTAATTGTCCTTCAATCTTACAAGCGACCAACCCCAATTTCCATTCGTCCAGCAGATATTCCACTCCATAGATCAAACTGGATGTCGTGAACACAAAATCCGTGGTTGCTAGGCTTAAGATAAAATTATCCATTGTTGTACGACCACGGCGTTTTCGTACCAGGAGCGAGAAAATTACGAAACCATTGCCAAGTTCAGACGTTACGAAAATCACTAAGTAGACCATCGCTATTATCACCATCGCCGCCTGTGATGCTGGGGCATTGGTATCGTTGCTTGTTTCATTCGCCATTCCCTCAGTGTCTGTCTGGAACAGCGTATACGTTCCTAGGGCTTGAATGAAATACAATGGATTATTAAATATTGAGGATATATATTACATACTATAGAAGTTACATATAACATACTATAGAAGTTACATATATATCGCAAGGAAATTGCTGCCTTGAAATCCAAGGCAGTCGTGATATTGTGCAAAATTGAAAAAATAAGCGGCGGGCTTATTGAAGTCAAAGTTGCACATGCGGTTATGGTTTAGGTAATACCAGAGCAGTGAGTTCTACATATATATATATATGGAGCTCAATGTGAGCTTGCTGGATCATAGGTACTCTGGGGTAAGACATCTATGTGGGTAAGACATTCATTATTGCACAGCCAAGGGCGGTTGAAGCTGATATGTGCGGGGGCCCTGGCATATTTGCGGATGCCTCACGTCTGCTGCCCCCTCCCTTGTTGAGCTCCCTTGTGTTGTAATCGTTCTCAACATCAATTCACATATGTAACTTGAAGAGTTGCGTAAAAATTCAATTGAACATGAAGATAAAACAGTTGTATAACTGCATAGTTCTCTGTACAAGGCTTGTATAGGTGGAGAAACCGGCAGTCTTCTTCGTGTACCGCACACACAATGGACACAGACTACGTCATAGGCACATCAAGGTTGTTTTCTCGGGATCACAGTACACAAGAACAAAAATCCTACCCATAACTCAAATGAAAACTCTAGTCCTAACCCTGAAATAAAGGAATACTAACCCGACTTTTAACTCAACATTTCAATGATGTAATATTCTTTGTCCGCGGTTGTACGGTACACGAAGGCCTTAATTCCGGCCTTTACCATCAGAAGCGGATACACTGGGGTTACCAGTCACCCCCAGCTTCCCTGTCCCAATCACCGATACACTATAACTGATAGGCTTCGATTTCGGAAACTAGTTGAATTTCAATATCATGAGCAGAGGTTAAGTTATTTCTACATTCTTCCATTTTCTGATCATTTCTTGTTTTGAATCTATATCTTGCCTTAGGCCTTGTTAATAGTCTAGATCGTCGCGGTTCGCCCCACAAACGTACACCACAAGTAACAACTGTTGCTTGCCTTACAATTATAGTTAGCGTTTACCACTATAAGCATGCAAGGCTTGTCAAAATGCCTCATTCCGTAACTAGACAATGTGGTGAAGTTTACGACTTCCATGTTTGAGCATCTTATAGTCACAAAGTCATCCCCTTGAAAACTACAAAACCCGTATCCGCCCCTGACCATGAAGTAACATTACCATATATACTGAATTCGTGGCTGCTAAGTTCACGACAACGTCTTCTGTAGCTCAGTTGGTTGGAGCACTGGCCCTAGAGATCCAAGTGTCCAAGTAGACTTGGACACTTGGACACTACAATGGTAGAGAGCGTCGCTAAAGGTCACTCCTCGTGACACCACTTCACAAAGTGCTGAACAACACTGAAGTGGGAGCGTATACAAAATTATTATTTATATATATATATATATATATATATATATATATATATATATATATATATATATATATATATATATATATATATATATATATATATATATATATATATATATATATATATATATATATATAAATTCCTACCGGAAGGCCGCTAAGTTGCATTTTTCGCAACTGGTCCCGGTTTGGTCTTAAAATGTATGTATTCCAACACTCGAAATTTTCCTTCACCATAAATCCTTTCAACATGTAGTTTGATCGAGTGAAATGCCAAATATTACCTATAATATACCCAGAATCTTATCCCGGCATTACCACCATATATACAGAACTCGTGACTAGGCTCTCGGCAACGGCTTCCGTAGCTCAGTGGTCAGAGCACTGCACTAGCAATCGCAGAGTCGCGGGTTCAATTCCTACCGGAAGGCCGCTAAGTTGCATTTTCGCAACTGGTCCCGGTTTGGTCTTAAAATGTATGTATTCCAACACTCGAAATTTTCCTTCACCATAAATCCTTTCAACATGTAGTTTGAATCGAGTGAAATGCCAAATATTACCTATAATATACCCAGAATCTTATCCCGGCATTACCACCATATATACAGAACTCGTGACTAGGCTCTCGGCAACGGCTTCCGTAGCTCAGTGGTCAGAGCACTGCACTAGCAATCGCAGAGTCGCGGGTTCAATTCCTACCGGAAGGCCGCTAAGTTGCATTTTTCGCAACTGGTCCCGGTTTGGTCTTAAAATGTATGTATTCCAACACTCGAAATTTTCCTTCACCATAAATCCTTTCAACATGTAGTTTGATCGAGTGAAATGCCAAATATTACCTATAATATACCCAGAATCTTATCCCGGCATTACCACCATATATACAGAACTCGTGACTAGGCTCTCGGCAACGGCTTCCGTAGCTCAGTGGTCAGAGCACTGCACTAGCAATCGCAGAGTCGCGGGTTCAATTCCTACCGGAAGGCCGCTAAGTTGCATTTTTCGCAACTGGTCCCGGTTTGGTCTTAAAATGTATGTATTCCAACACTCGAAATTTTCCTTCACCATAAATCCTTTCAACATGTAGTTTGATCGAGTGAAATGCCAAATATTACCTATATATATATATATATATATATATATATATATAGATAATATATATATATATATATATATATAATATATACACGTGTTTATAATATAGACACGTGTTTCTCTGTTCCACAGCTCATCAGTGTAGCTTGGTACAATCTAGATATGGGCATGAGTACTAATTATACACAAACGATTGCCAGTGACAACCGCTTGTGGGATAAACAGCGGTCATGCGCACATCCAGAGAGCGTGAAGCGGTATAGGGCCAGAGTGCTCAAACTACCACAAGGGTAGTGGGCGTTGCATTATCGCTAAAGGACTTATATTATATATATATATATATATATATATATATATATATATATATATATATATATATATATATATATATATATATATATATATATATATATATATATATATATATATATAGTTCAATCTACAGACACGTGTTTCGCTGTACCACAGCTCATCAGTGTAGCTTAGAACAATCTGGATGAGTCTGGCTGGACTATTATGCACTTGCGATCGTCATTGACAACTATATATATATATATATATATATATATATATATATATATATATATATATATATATATATATATATATATATATATATATATATATATATATATATATATATATATATATATATATATATATATATATATATATATATATATATATATATATATATATATATATATATATATATATATATATATATATATATATATGAAATATATTGTAAACACCCATTATACATAGTGTATATAGTGTACTGCATATTGTCAATTATATTGACATGATAAGTAATTTCTAACCGTAAATTTATAATAATTAAAAAATGAAAAATACATCACTGTCTTATATATTTTCTTATATTTTTCTTATATATATATATATGAAATATATTGTAAACACCCATTATTATACATAATGTATATAGTGTACTGCATACTCTGTCAACCTTGTCAATTATATTGACATAAGTAATTTCTAACCGTAAATTTATAATAATTAAAAAATGAAAAATACATCACTGTCTTATAATAATATACATCATACATTTTCTTTCACCATTCGTACGATCTCATAAAGTTAGGTAACACTTCCTTGCAATAGCTATTTCTATTGACTCCGTGTCCAGGAGTGAGTAAATATGTGACCTATATCTTAAACTTCTGATCTTTTTCTGATCTTTAGTGGCACGGCTGCCACTAGCCACCTCCGCAGGCAACAGCTGTGTCTTCCTAGCTGCAACGTTTTCAGTTTATAACTAGTTTTATTTATTTGGCTCTGCCAAAACATTATAGACTGAGAAGACACATAGTCGTCAGGCTGCCACTAACTATAGAACGGTCTGATCCACAAACGTCTTTGTTTATAAAGTGGCATGGATAATGAGATAGATAGCTTACGGAAAAATCAACCTCAAAAAGCAAAAACAATCGCAAACTTACTCTATTTTATAATACACAACAGCAGAATTTCTTCACGGTTCTCCAACTCTGATGCTTATTTTAGTTCTCTCTTAATTCGTCTCACTTCGTAGCCCAAAGGAAAAGTTAATGTATGGCGTGTAATATCTTGTTCAATCCAATTAAAATCGGATTTAAAAATGCACGTGCAGGTACACCTGATGGCCTATAACTGTCACGATAACATATTTAATACGCGGCAAAAGATTTCAATTTCTTTCCATGCAACGAAAAATCATCTATATATTCTTCTTCTTTGATGTGTGTTAGAAGCAATGAAGAATCCTATATTTCAGTTTTATAATTATTACTTGTCGTTGAGCAGATACGATATGAGCATTTCATTTGACCTATAGGTAACGTCATTAATTGTGCATGTAAGAGAAATAAATTTTCACTTACATGACAGAAATATTAAAATTACAGTGACGAACTTACCAGTGAAGTTTCGTAATTTTCCAAGCTACATTTCCTGAAATATAGACAAAAACCATTTCACTTACAACGTCGTCTTCACGTTGAAATTTCAAATGCTCGTATGTGGACACCGGTAAGCGATAATTACAAAATTAAAAAGTTATTCTTCGTTTATTTTAAAGTTAATAGAAAGAATAACATAGATTCTAAAGAAAATTAATACGCTGCAAAAATCATTAACTCGAGAGGAAACACATTAAATATTTATTATGTATTTTTATAGGCTGCCAAAAACTTTAGTACGCTGCAAAATTTAACCTTCGTATCATACTGTCCACCTCTCGATTATGAACCAGTTGAAGTTGCATTTTTCGCAATTGGTCCCGGTTTGGTCTTAAAATGTATGTATTCCAACACTCGAAATTTTCCTTCACCATAAATCCTTTCAACATGTAGTTTGATCGAGTGAAATGCCAAATATTACCTATAATATACCCAGAATCTTATCCAGGCATTACCACCATATATACAGAACTCGTAACTATAGGCTCTCGGCAACGGCTTCCGTAGCTCAGTGGTCAGAGCACTGCACTAGCATGCATCGCAGGGTCGCGGGTTCAATTCCAGCCGGAAGGCCTTGAAGTTGCATTTTTCGCAATTGGTCCCGGTTTGGTCTTAAAATGTATGTATTCCAACACTCGAAATTTTCCTTCACCATAAATCCTTTGATATATATATATATAGGCTATATACATATATATATGAAATAAAACGAAATAAATATTGAATAGAGTGCTCAATATCGTTAATGATAGAGCGAATATAGAATCTTTACTTAAAACAGTTCGAACTGTTTTAAGTAAAGATTATATATATATATATATATATATATATATATATATATAATATATATATATATATATATATAATATATATATATATATATATATATATATATATATATATATATATATATATATATATATTTATATGATCATATATCGAGCGATATGATACCATTCCACTGATTGCAATGTTATATACCCAATAGCTTTCGGTACTTGTATTAATTGAACAGGTGCTTATAATTGCTATACTGCTATATTTCATTAGTGAAGACGATATCAGCGCCATTATCAAAAGCATACATCACTTTTAACGTATATTTTCAGACATTTTAGGACTCCTTGGCTCCTCAGGCTTAAGATATTAAGATTAGTGATTTTGTTCTTCAATCCGGCGTCATGACGTATAGTCTCGCCGGCGCACGTATAGAGATGTCCATTTTTAAAGCTTGAAGCTTTTCCTATTTATAGTGATTGCAATTATAGTGTAAACTAAGCTAAATCTCGTAGTGGTTTACGTCGTATCCAGAGTATAATAATGCTTTAATTATATGTCAAGAATATTAAACTTTCGGACTGTTGTACTTTGATCTTTTTTAGTTGAACGTTTTTCAGTATAATCCTAGTCACCATAAAGTTAAGTACAAATTATTATAAAGCTTCAGTTACACAATACCGGATTGTGTCTCTCACGGATAGGTATCAGGTGCAAGTAATGTGCCTCTTACAGGCTTGGTGTGTCCCCGGCTAAATTTATCCTCTAACCCGGCAGGTATCGTATTTAGATAAAAGGCTTGATGTTTGTTGTGTCTTGTGACTGGCTGAAGCGTACTGCTAGAACTCGGTAGGATGGAATACCAGATCCAAAGAGGCATGAATTCTCGACTGCCGGGATAAACGTGTCTACAGCTATAGTGGAATATTATGTCCAACCACTCTGTGATCCAAGGCATGGGTTGTCTGCCGACTGCCATTTATGATAAGGAGAGGCCAGCAGGGTGCTGATGACCACAAATGGACGATAAAAGTACCAACTTCTTGTCTGTGAGAGAGATACAATTGTTTGCGAGAGACACATTGCCTGCGAGAGGCACATCGCCTTTGAGAGACACACACCTGAGAGAGCTTTTGAGAAGCATATTGACTTGGCTGTAATGAAATGTAAGGCAGTATCTGCACGATAGCCACCTATAGGTTCCTACGCTGAATTATGCATCGTTACTATAAGAGGGAAAGTTCCACCAGAGTCTCCCACCATGATCCTGAACTAAATGCATTCGCCAGTGCATTCCTAAAATTATAATGCAAGATAGAGCACCCTGTGAAGAAGTATTCGTGAATGCTTTCCAGCAGTGGAAAGAGTGGGCAGTGAGCAAAGGCCTTCGAGCTCTCCCAGCATATGCACGATACGAATTCGCATTATACATGGCATATACCTCCTCAAGAACGAAAGATCCATGTCTACAGTCAATGCTGCAGTTTATGGGACAGCATGGGCACATAGAAAAGTGGGAGAGGTCTCCCCAACAGAGTACACTTTGGTCAAACAAATTCTTGAGCCCTCAAAACGCCACGGTGTAAAAAAATTTTCAGCACCAAATCTATTTCTCTTCGCCCCATATGGAACGTATTTTTTCACATTTTGATTTAACTCCCTCCCAATCTTTACCCACAAACATGCAATTTGAGGAAATACTTTTACAGACGATCTAAAAGAAGTTCTACTTCACTATCTGCCCACACAAACACTTCGTAATTTCTGCTTAATTTCGCCATGACACTTTTAAGTTTTAGCGTAAGTGCCATCTGGGTTGAATTTTCAATCCGGTGTCGTGTAACCAAAACGAAATTGGTAGGATATATGTGACCGGATTGGCCGATGTAATCCGATGAGGCCAAAACTGCAGCTGTAAAAAACTTTTTTACAGCCGCAGTTTTGGCCTCTTGTGAATTACCCTGCTATATTTCTTAATCTCAATATGCTGCTGAAGGACAACTTGAACTTCATACAATTAAGTTCAATTAGTTTATACATGCGTCGTTTATCTTTGATGCCGCTGTGAATATGTAGGTTAGTGACCTTAATACTAAATCAGCTACTAAATTTCACTTGAACAGCCTTAAATATCACGGAATTATCCACTTCATTTTAGTTAAATCACCTAGTATAATAACAAAATGAACTACGTTGAACTAACCAAATAACCAACGTAGTTTTACCTCTGTTTCGGTAACTAACCGGCCTATACTTATATAACCGAAAGCTCTCGGTGAATTAATAATGAAAACATTCATAAAGAAAACGTCAAAATTCACGTCGTGAATACTCAATGTTGATTGTAAAGTTATTATTATATTGAAATTATTATGTCTTTGAAGTCAAATGAACTACGTATTGTAAAATACGGGCGTTCGGCTCAGCTACTTCGTGTACCGGACAGAGAATGTTACATCATTGAAATATTTAGTTTAAAAGTTGGGTTAGTATTCCTTTATTTCAGGGTTAGGACTAGGCTTTTTATTTGGGTTATGGTTAGGTTTTTTGTTCTTGTAAAGCTTCTGAATCCCGAGAAAATAACTTTGATGTGTCTGTGACGTAGTCCGTGTCCATTTTGTGTGCGGTACACGAGGAAGATGACGGGTGTTCTTTACGATATGGCGTTGGGTTTTCTTAATGTTATACAACTATTTTATCTTTATGTTCAACTGCATTTTTATGCCACTGTTCAACTTACATCTGTTTAATATTACACATGTTCATGAACTACTGTTGTGAATAGATGTTGAGAACGGTTACAACATTAGAGGGGTCAACAAGGGGGTAGACGTGCAGCATGTGCAAGACATTCATTACGCACAGCCAGGGCCCCTACCCCAGATAGATGTCTAACGTACCCCAGAGTGCGAGTACCTATGGTCCAGCAAGCTCATTGTGAGCTCCATATATATATATAGAACTCACTGCTCCCATAACCGCATGGGTACGAGGCTGTACTATCTCCGCTGCGACTTTGACTTCAATAAGCCTACCACTTATTTTTGAAATTTTTCACAATATCAGGACTGCCTTGAATTTCGAGGCAGTACTTCCCTTGCGATAGTAACTTCTAGTCTTAAATTATACTCTTTAATAACTCCTCTCAGAGCAAAATGCTCAACATGAGAATAGTCGATAAAATGCCTCATTGACTTTCTAAATTACAAATAAATTGTACTGTATATTATTACTTCCCTACCTGCGTTATGAAATAGATCTCTAGATCTCAATAGATCCCTGTTATGTATTCCCCGTTGGAGGCAAATGCTTATATGGCCTTATACGCCGAGTAAGACGTATAGTTGTGCGCTGACTATAAGTTAAACTCGATGTTTTGTTGTTTTATTGGAAAACACCTCAGGGTATAATCAAAATAATTGCCATGAATCAATCGATCTTTCACATCGGTACTTTGATGTTGCCGGTTGAAGATGGCCGCTTGCATGACGTCCTATGAATCCCCACAGATGGGTTTCCGTGGAAAGCCCCTTTGAAACTTTTCACAACAAATTTTTATTCATACAACATTTGTATGGGCTTGCGAATCGGCTTGCGAATGTCATGAGCGCAAACTAAAGTAAATTTTACGTGCAATAATAATAAATGTTGAATGGCTCTGTACTTCTATAGACTCTAGTCCCAGCTGTCTCCTGCAAAACTCCCGGATTTCCCCCAAGGTCCTGTCCCTTTTTCTACTGCTGAGCTGTTCTGTCAAAACTGCTTTCAAAATAGAGGAAATGCCATTTCAGAGCAGTGTTGTAGGACTCGAGGCCTCGTCTAGACAAGACTCGGACTCGTCTGGGTAGGACTCGGACTTGGACTCCAACCGAGTCCAACCGAGTTCCGACTGGTTTTTCTCGCTTACTACTGACAATTATGTTGTTTTCTGTTGCATACTAATTATGCCGCGTCTTAGACGGCAGGATTGACTTGAAACATTTTATTGTTTCGTATTTATTTGCTGTATTAACAGGACTTGTGTAGCTGACACCTGTGATTAAAATTATTTGAGTGTCCTTGTTTTAATGAGCATACGCAGTTGCTAGTGAATAATGAATTTAAGATTCGGATTCCAAAAAGGTGGACTAAAAATCGGAATGCCCAGGACTTGGACTTGAAAGAGATGGACTCGAAAGAGGTGGACTCGAAAGAGATGGACTCGAAAGAGATGGACTAGAAACAGATGGACTAGAAAGAGATGGACTCGAAAGAGGTGGACACGAAAGAGATGGACTCGAAAGAGGTGGACACGAAAGAGATGGACTCGAAAGAGATGGACACGAAAGAGATGGACTCGAAAGAGGTGGACACGAAAGAGATGGACTCGAAAGAGATGGACTCGAAAGAGATGGACTCGAAAGAGATGGACTCGAAAGAGATGGACACGAAAGAGATGGACTCGAAAGAGGTGGACACGAAAGAGATGGACTCGAAAGAGATGGACTCGAAAGAGATGGACTCGAAAGAGATGGACTCGAAAGAGATGTACACGAAAGAGATGGACTCGAAAGAGGTGGACACGAAAGAGATGGACTCGAAAGAGATGGACTCGAAAGAGATAGACTCGAAAGAGATGGACTCGAAAGAGATGGACTCGAAAGAGATGGACTCGAAAGAGATGGACTCGAAAGAGATGGACTCGAAAGAGATGGACTCGAAAGAGATGGACTTGAAAGAGATGGACACGAAAGAGTTGGACTCGAAAGAGGTGGACACGAAAGAGATGGACTGAAAGAGGTGGACTCGAAAGAGATGTACTCGAAAGAGATGGACTCGAAAGAGGTGGACTCGAAAGAGATGGACTCGAAAGAGATGAACTCGAAAGAGATGGACACGAAAGAGATGGACTCGAAAGAGATGGACTGAAAGAGGTGGACTCGAAGGAGATGGACTTGGACATGGACTCGGAATCGATGGCTATGACCCAAAAATTCAAAAATGTGTCGAGGAGCATGCCCCCGAATCTTCCATAGAGGAAACCTTAACCCCCTTCAAAATCCTGGATCCACCACTGATATATTAAGTTGATGTTAGAGAGGATGATCTTTAGTGCAATATTGTTGCTTTAAAACTAAAGACGGGGGGTTAGGTTTAGGGTTGGGATAAAACTTTAGGCCCCCCGCCTAACCCCCCGTTAGGATTAGGAATAAGATTAGGGTCAGGATTAATAAAATTACTTAGAATTCAGACATATCCTGAATCCTAGGTCAGATGACATGTCAGGATAATCGTGAATCCTAGAGCTGGTGGCGTTATACGCATGTCAAAAATACATCCAAGATGGCGGATAATGATTCAGTATAATAGGGCAATAGCAATTTTGAAAGAGTAATTAACTTGAATACTTTCTATTTAAATGTGACACCAAATTTTATTTTCGTCGCATATATTTGCATTTCGCAACTTTTGTTATTTGTTGCCCATACCCTTGGCTTTAAGTACACAAACATTTGCATACATGAAGTAGTCCCGGGATCGCCATAAATTGTGAGTGAGAAGATTGGGCACTAGTAAAGTTGCTGGTCTTTTGAACCGGCGGCGCGTAAATTTAAAGGTAAAGTTCAAAAGTATTTAAAAAGTTTAAAGGTATAGTTGAAAATGTGGAGCAGAGTATGTGCTAATGTTTATATCAGGACCGTAAGTATCTGTTTGTTCTATCTGTTGTGATATATATTAATTTGAGGAGTGGTAGATTTAGTTGTATAGAAATGACTGTTTTGGGGTTGTGTTTCAAATACGGGGGTGTTTATGTAGTATGAAGGAAAATATCTAGCCGTCTGGTACAGCTAGAGATTTTGGGTAGTCAATAGCGAGATCTCGCCAAAGAGGGCAGGCCTTCTCTCATATAAACAAAAGTTATTGGCAAAGAGGTGTATCCCTAACAAGAGGGCTTGCTCGAAGCCTCAACTAGTAGTCTTATGGGCCATTCGATATCTTCATTTACCCCTTGGATATCATTAAAACACTAAAATATGGGCCAATTATAGAGAATGTTTGGCAAATTCCTTCAAGCACCCCTTAGGATAAATTGAGATTCAAGAGCCCCCCTAGGACATCCAGACCCCTCAATAAGGGGTGTGCATATGTCTAGGATTTGTGTTTATGGTCTTTCTGCTGATTTAGAGGCTTAATTGCATACCCTATCCCTGCAGATGTGTATCACTGCTTCCGAACAGTGGCCAGAAGCGATGGTTGTCCAATCCAGCTGGCAGTATTAGTGAAGATGCCTCAGAGTTTTTGGCAGTTGCCTTGGCTCAGAATTTTCTGGAATCAATTCACCATTACAGTCACTTGCCTTGGTGGAGTACAATAATCCTGACATGCCTAGGTCTTCGCGCCATGATAACGCTGCCGTTGGCTGTACACCAGAATAAACTGATTGCCAAGATTGAGTTGCTGCAACCGACTTTGAAAGAGTTGAGTGAGGCATTGAAGCATCGTGTGACCATTGAAGGAAGGAGGAAGGGGCTGTCCTCACAGGCAGCAAATCGTGACTACAAGAAAAAGGTATGACGCTATTCTGGCTTTAAAGAGTTTTTTAACATAACTTTAAAAGTTACTGTCCATGACCCAACGTTTCAACACGACCATTCTAGTGTCTTCATCAGGGGTGATCGTTGTAAAGTTAGGATCCCTATTTATACCGTCATAGAACCGATGATGATGTTATCTATTAACAAGATGCAAATAAGCATCTGGTAATAAACCATTCAATGGGGTGTGGGCGTTATTGATATGCCAAGCCTCCAGACAAAGCAGAATTTTACTTTTTTGAAAAGAAATTAACAGCCTTTTGGTGTTCTTTTAAACGCGTACGAAACTGACGTTTAGTTTGACCAATGTACTCCTGATCACAGTGGACATACCTGGTACCCAGACTCCTGGGCAGGACCCTGTCAGGTTGAAGGTTCGTATTAGCACTTGTTTACTGTAACAGTACTATTGGTTTGTCTTCCTTTCAGCTGCGGAAATTCACCTACAACTTGTATAGTACTAATGGATGCAACCCAATCAAGCTGTATACTTTGCCATGGGCACAAATACCACTGTGGATTGTGTTGTCATTGGCTTTAAGGAACCTTAGTGGTGCTTTAAGATGGGATTCAGGTGAGACATTACAATTATATATAATATAATTTACTGTAAATAAACAAAACTAGAGAAATTGTAAGTAAACCCAGGCGAAAATCTTACATAAGATCTTGGTAAGATGTTGATAAGATCTTGGTAAGACCTTATGTAAGATCTTGTAAGATGTTTGCAAGATCTTGCAAGTTTTCCTATGTATCTTGCAAGATCTTATCAAGATCTTACAAGACCTTTTAAGATCTTACAAAACATAATTTAAACCAAACAAGATCTTACAAGATCTTGCTTAATCTTACAAGATCTTGCTGAATCTTACAAGATCTTGCTGAATCGTACAAGATCTTGCTAAATCTTACAAGATATTGCTTAATCTTACAAGATCTTGCTGAATCTTATACGATCTTGCTGAATCTTACAAGATCTTGCTGAATCTTACAAGATCTTCTTGAATCTTACAAGATCTTGCTGAATCTTACAAGATCTTGCTAAATCTTACTAGATCTTGCTGAATCGTACAAGATCTTGTTGAATCTTACAAGATCTTGCTGAATCTTACAAGATCTTGCTGAATCTTACAAGATCTTGCTTAATCTTACAAGATCTTGTTGAATCTTATACGATCTTGCTGAATCTTACAAGATCTTGCTGAATCTTACAAGATCTTGTTGAATCTTATACGATCTTGCTGAATCTTACAAGATCTTGCTGAATCTTACAAGATCTTGCTGAATCTTACAAGATCTTTCTGAATCTTATAAGATCTTTCTGAATCTTACAAGATCTTGCTGAATCTTATAAGATATTTCTGAATCTTATAAGATCTTTCTGAATATTACAAGATCTTTCTGAATCTTACAAGATCTTCCTGAATCTTACAAGATCTTCCTGAATCTTTCAAGGTCTTTTCCAATTTTACAAGATCTTAGAAGATCATACAAGATCTTCTTGAATCTTGCAAGATCTTCTTGAATCTTACAAGAACTTACAAGATCTTACAAAAACTTGTTGAATCTTACAAGATCTTCCTGAATCTTTCAAGGTCTTTTCCAATCTTACAAGATCTTAGAAGATCATACAAGATCTTCTTGAATCTTGCAAGATCTTACAATATCTTACAAAAACTTCAGTGTTGAATAGAGAAATTGTAACTTTTTTGCTTTTACAGTTATCGAATGTGATGTCACAAGAGGCATTTTTGTGGCAAGTAACAAAATAAAACTGGTTTGGACTGCCTCTTGTGACATCACATCCGGTAACTTTGATAGCGAAAAACTCCATGAAGATGACAATATATATTATGACTTTTCTCAGGAAGACCCAAATATTACGGATATGTAAAATCCCCAAACGTGAGATATGCATTTTAAGTATTTTTCGACACATTGAAGTTCTCTTATTTCTCCTTTTCATATTATATACAGTCACTTTAATAACAGTCTCACGCCCTTGTTTATTTTCTCATCAAGCACCACATACATCATTGTGTAAGATCTGTACATTGCTTTGAAACTCGCACAGATCCCTCCTTATGCTTTCCAATTCATTCGAATCTCCCTGAATTTGATTCGCAAGATCTATCGACTTTTGAAGATCTTCGTTCAATCGCTCTTTCTCTGCAGAATCAGTGACTAATTGAAATCGCGTCGCGTAAAGCTCTTCTATTTCGCTGATCAACTTGACAAATTTCCCATTGCCCAGTTCCTTGTCAGCTGCCAATTCACAATATTCGTCAGCGTCCAATTCACAATATTCGTCAACTTCCAATTCACAATGTTCGGCGTCCTCTTTGTCCAGCCTCTTATTTGGAATTTCCATGTCGCTTCCTGAGAATTCCGCGTTTTTACTTGTTTTGCGTGGAAAACATTGTCCAGAGATTTCTTGTTTCTCATCCGTTACCTTCTGCGACTCTTTTTGCAACATTTTTGAAGCGTGTCTTTCGCGTGGTTCTGCCTTTGAGGATTTTTGTTTGATCTTACTGGCTAAGACCTCCGTGTAAATTCTTTTGATGGCGCCATCGTTTTTTTCCCACCAACGGTAATTGCCATTCGTGGACATTGCTTTACAATGCAATAGCTTACCTATACTGAAGTTAAAAATTCGAACTCTGTCATTCGTTTTATAAGGAATTTGTAATTATATTTCTAATACTAGGAGTTCTTATCAGACGTGGGAACATACACAGGAGCAGCTGGGTATATTAGAAGGGTATTCCCGTTCGTTTGTTTGATTTGAAATATGCACTAAAGGCCGTTTAGTCCCACGTAGATTTTGAACGTTATCTCTGCCAATATTTACTCGATTTCGATTCTGAAAACAGATTTGGAATTACCGAGTCTAAATACATAATATACGTGTCCCATTATATTACGAGAACGTGCATACCCTTCGTAAAAACGATTTATGTACCTAGAAATTAGTCGGCTCGACGGCAATCGGGCGGCGGCTTCGTCGTGTATTATTTTGAAAGTTATCTCGATCAATGTTTAACCGTTTTCAATTCTGAAAACAGATTTGGAATTACCGAGTCTAAATACATAACATATATGTGCCTATATTACATTACGAGAACGCGCATACTGCTTATGGCTTCGTCAGATCATAAATCGTCAATGGCTGATTTCTAGTCTTGAAATATATACATTTTAAGACCAAACCGGGACTAGTTGTGAAAAATGCAACATCAAGGCCTTCCGGCTGAAATTGAACCCGCGAACCTGCAGCGATGCTAGTACAGTGCTCTGACCACTGAGCTACGCGGAGGCCGTTGCCAAGAGCCTAGTCGCGAGTTTTCATACAGGCCGTAAAATATCTTTTGCAGAGCCGTCTGACAAAATGTCCGATGACTTTGAGTTTGGGTCGGACAAAATATATGATACCGATGACTTTGAGTTCAGTTTGGCTCGGAAATTTAAATATTTGCATGTAGTGATGTGTATAGTTCATTCTTGACCACGAAATATGCTGTCTCAAATTACTTGGTTTTAGTTACGGATTTTAGGACGGATCCATTTGATTGTGATGTAGCACTAGCCCGAACACTACATCAGTGTTCGCTTTGTCGGAGGTTTTTGCTAATTTCTTTGCGCGCTGTTCTATTTTATACTCCATTGGCTTTCAGATAATAACTATATAAGCCATGGTGTGAGGATGTTGCATGTGAATCGCCACTGTTATTCTTTGCGTGATCTTTTTTACCACTGAAACTGAAGAATGTCTGGCGGTTTCCTCCCTACGTCGGACAATTAAACGAATGGGTCAGACAATGTCCGTGACCGACCGATATTTTAAAGTGCCACTACGATCAAATTTTTACCTATCGATATTTTTTACGTATTTATAAAGCAGAGCTGCTAAATATTACTCGGTCGAAACCGTTTTGCGATTAGACGATGGCAAGTATTATTTTTCTGACTCCGAATCTGGAGTTGTTATGTCCGCCATTAATCGTTCATGTTCCTGACCAGCGTAACGAAGTGACGTCAAATTCTCAACGCGAAGACTCCACGTGGCTAATTCTTCAAGTAAATCAAGGTCGTTTATTCAAATTCTTCATCTGATCAAAGGCTGAACATTTCATCTACTTCTCGAAGAAAACAAGTAACCTCGACAGGCGTAGCATTGAGAATCTGACGTCATAAACAATATTACCTTTTGAAATTGCGGGCTCACTTGGAACACGTTTTTAGTAATGGTGGCCTAAATAATAGTGATTTCAGAGCTCAAAATACTTACTTCAAAATACCATTTTTTAGTGTTTTTTTTTACATCGATGATCACTTTCGACCCTGAAATACTATTCTATGCTAAAGAAAATCTAAAAATCGGGGGTGAATTTTCATCGTAGTGGCTAAGATTAAATGTATATATTCCAACACTCGAAATTTTCCTTCACCATAAATCCTTAGAACATGTAGTTTAATATTATAGCTGCGAGTTTTATCATTATATCTGAATATTTCCAGGCTATGTTCACATTTGATTTCGATATTTAAATAGGTGCAAGTCCTTCTTCACCACACGTTGACATGTCAAGTGAAGGTTTGTTGTGGTTTACAGACCTGACTGTTCGTGATCCAACCGGGGTATTACCAGTGTTCCTGGGACTGGCCAATCTAGCTAACATTGAGGTAATAATATGAACACCACCTCAGATTCTAGTTCTTCTTCTTGCCATTGTTTTTCAAAGTAAAACTGTAGTCAATAAACAAATAATATCTAAACCAAAGACTTCCAAGTGTTATGTTTAGAAATATTAATAATTTGACGGTATTTGTACTCGAGAAATAACGTTTTCATTCTCGTATTTCATGCTTCTGGTCGCTGCCATTTTAAATTTTACTTCCTAAACTCCCTCAAGGTTTCTACATTAATTGTATAATAAAACAATTATTGGATTCGGCTTTCACATGATATCAAGAATTATCCAGACCTCGGTCAATGTTATCCGCCTCAGCCTTCGGCTTCGGCAGATAACATTGACCTCGGTCTGGATAATTCTTGATATCATGCTCAGCCTCATCGAATAATTGTTTAATTATATACTTCTGGTTGCAATTTTTTTGCTTCTTACCTTATTTTTTATTTTCCCAAATCAACGCTATCCCATTTTATGCCGTCAGTTAAGATGCCCTTCCTTCCGTGTACTCTTTCAAATATATCCGCCCATCTTCTTTTCCTTTTCAAGTCTTCAAGAACCGCCCTTATTAATAATTCTACTGTATTTTCTTGTCTCACCACACCTACGCGTACCCGGCCAGGAGGTGGCAACCTCGTCAAGGCAGGGGGGTGGGAGGCCTATAACTCACTACACCCTCTTGTGGGAAAATTTTCAGTTTCATTCTGTAACTCAAGCAAAAGAAAAGGACCTCCTTTGGGATTCAAATCCATTTCTACTAAGTTAATGTACATTTGGGTTACATGCGTACGTAGTTACAGAGTCTATACTTCTTATCATGTATTTAAATGTAGGCGTTGACATTTTTACATGGATTTATATATTTGTTTTCCCCCCTGCAAGTGTCCCGCCCATGTGATTACATGTTTGCGAAGTACAGGTGGTATTATGTTAATATTCGCGGAGACTGTATGTCACCACCCGTATTTTTAATTTTAATAAAACCTGCAAAAATTGACTCGCTCGAGATTGTGTATGCCTAGCGGGCTGTATGTAAACCATGAATCCGGATTCAATTTCATTCCGTATTGAACGTAAATTCAAACCTCGTTTACACAGGAATTCTATCCCAGGATCGAAAATCGCGCGAAATCTGAAATTTCAAGATGGCGCGACCAATAACATTATAGCGGGTGTGTTTCTTTCAACGATTTCTGCGCTTGTACACTTCAACATGTGCCCTAAATTGATAATTTGGCGAAGAATAAACATAAATAAAAGGGGAAAAGTATTACTAACAACGATAACCGTTGTGGTCGCAAGTAAACAAGCATTTAATTCACCTTTAATTTATAACGTCGTCGACAAAGAGTTATTTATATTGAACAATATGACATCGGCGCAATTCCTGTATCTAGCTACAAATTGTTGTCTATAAATGTTACAAGCACGCGTGTGTTGTTCGTTGCAGTCCTCTAGGTCGTATTTTTCATTCCGGAATGAAATCTCGCACCGCCTTTACATGACACCGGAATGAAATTTCAATGAAACTCAATCCGGAATGAGAACCGGAATGACCTCAATCCGGATTGAGCTGCATCTCATTCAGGATTCATGTAAACACCTAAAGGGATTTTAACAGAACCGGTATGAGAAATCCGGAATAAAACTCAATAAAGTTTGGGGAATTGAGCGAATTTTGTCTAAACAGATCTGATTAAAGTTCGTAGCCAAACTTTCTTTATATTTCACTGTTGAGTCAGTGTGCGATGTCTTGGCGTATCCCTGCTTTGACGTCATTTCCTGTGAATAGTAAATTAATAAATTTTAGCAGGGAAAAAAGGCATGAAGATTAAATTTTCGAACTACAAGATGTAATAACTTTATTGGGAAAATTAAATAAAACTCTATATAACTCAAACGTGAAAGGTGCGAACGGGTGTTAATAGCCCATGCGAGGCACCTCTTTATATACAAATATTGACACAAAAAACAATAACATAAGAAAAACTAATTAATATCTGTGATAAGGGCAGTCACGAACAAGAGAACAACTACATGGCATGTCTACATCAAAAACTGAAATAAGTAATGACGAATAAGTGCGACGAAGAAAGTTCTTAAAACTAGATGTCAGAAAATGTAGTATAGGTGAAGCTGTTTTGCACACTGAGTTCCATAAATGAACAGTCCCGTTGAAGTATGAGCCCTTGAATGTACTTGTTTTACATAACGGAACTTTAAGTATAAGACTAGGATTTAAAGTAAGTCGTGTACGGTCGTGATTAATAAAACTAACATAGTTGCATATGTTCAAGTCCATGTGACCATAGAGTGCCTTGTAAAAGTCTCGAAAGATATATTACATTTCGTTTTGGTAGAACCGAAGGATTACGAATATGTAAAATCCATAAAAACCCCGGATAGGCACTTTAATAGTAACAATATTTTTTTATTTTTAAATTTCTAGCTTCACGCATTGAAGAGAACAAATCCTTCAATGAAACAACGTATTATTACCATGATTTTCCGATCTTTCTCCATATGTATGATTGTGATTGCTTACAAAGTACCAGCAGTAAGTAGATTTTGATTAGGATTAACTTGTTGAAAACATTATCGTAAGATCTTACTGACTTTAGTTTATTCCCAAAGTTTCAGCATTCCTATCAATTTAGTTAAGAAAATATAGCTAGCTAAAGTTGAATCTTTGAGGATTTTGACGCCATATTGGTTTTGAAAATATGACGTTATTGAGTGATTCTTAAATACAGTGCTCCTTAAATACAAATGTAGTTCATATGAAAGATCTTACTGACTTTAGTTTATTTCCAAAGTTTCAGCATTCCTATCAATTTAGTTAAGAAGATATAGCTAGCTAAAGTTGAATGTTAACACAAAAAATACCCAAATGGAAAGAGTGCGAACGGGACTCGAGGACCCATGCCTTCCCGTTGAAATTAAAATACATAAAGTCATAGACCAACTGCTCGGGATTCACGATGCACCAACACACACGCCCAACCCCATAATTCAGAACTCCACTGAAAGAACAAAATGAATAAAACTGAGTGGAATTCAAGTCAAAGTGACTTGACTCTGAAGATGACCGCTGCTGAGGCCGTCGAAACGTCAGTCACCAACAATTATAGTCTTTCTCAAGACTACAACAACCTGGACGATCAACTTCACACATGTAATGATACTCCTAGGTTCAAACCATTTATTTTAAGTACCCATCTTTCAACTCTGGCTAGGATGAGAATCGCTGATTTGCAATAGACCTAGGCAAGTTCATATACTATAAAAAGTCCATTCTTGTTCTTAAGGCAATGTCGTTGTACTGGAGTGTCTCCGCTGGCTTTGGTTTGATCCAGAATGTATTTCTTAAATTTCCTCGCGTCCGTCGGTCTCTCGGGATTCCAAAAACGCCAGCAGAAAGCGCGACACCTTTCAAGGAAATGGCCTCCATCATCGCTAGCCGAACCAGGAAATTCTTGAAAACTCAGAGGGAAGACTTGGGAAGTAAAAAATAAGGTGAGAAGATAGATATGGCCAACCTTCATATATACTCCGTCGTTATTGGGGACTGTGGCCTCCAGTCCCCCCTGCCTCCTCCGGTTTTGGTGATTTATAGCAGGAAGATGCAATGCAGAAATTTGTTTTGGGATCACTTTCCATGGGAAGCCATCTGATTGGCTAACCCGAAACAACTTTTATCCTAACCTGACCCTAAATAACCCTAATCCTAACCCCCACACCCCTGAGCAGAAATTTGTTTGGGATCACTTTCCTTGGGCAGCCATCTGATTGGCTGATCTCAAGGGAGAAAAAAGTGATCTCAAGGGGAGAAGGAAAAGTGCTGGGCCATGAACCTAAAAATCAAAAGTTGGTGGGGCTACGAAAACATTTGGAAAACCTTTGATGCGCCATGAAACCTTTTTGATTAGTATCAAAAGTAATCGAAGAAAACAAATATTTATAACATAGGAATTGATATACGCTATGTAAGTTCAAGAAATATCCATATCACACACAAAGAAAAGTTGTTTTGAGAACCCCTTGCCCCCTGAAATTATGTACATGTATATATAGTTTGGATTTCAGTGGTTCGAGACTAGGAGTAGTTCAGGAATTGCGAAAACCCGGCTGAAAACAAAGTTGATTGTTTTAGTTGCTCTATATGGCTGACTACCCTCAGTTCCTAGCACTCCTGTGTTGTCGGTATGAATGAAAATTTAAGATGTGCTGGGCCACGAAACTAAAACAAAATGTATAATTGGGTCATGAAATCATCCAGGGAAATTTGGATGGATCACGAAACTTTGACAAGAATTTTCAGTTTTCCTTCTGCCCCCTAACTAGGTTGGCAAAGTGCCTATCCGGGGTTTGGGGATTTTACATATTTGTGATCTTTGGAATCTCTTGAGAAGAATTGTAAAATATCTTGTCGTGCGAAAATTTCATCTTCGTACCTTTTCCCCTGCAGCTCACGTCAAAGCAGCGACATGCAAAGAAAGTGCACACTGATTCAGCAGTGAAATACAATGAAAGTTTGGGAATTGAGCGAATTTTGTCTAAACAGGTGCGTTTAAAGTCCAGAGTCAAACTTTCTTTGTATTTCACTGTTGAATTAGTGTACAACGACTTTGCGTGTCCCTACTTTGACGTCATGTCCTGTGAATAGCCAATGAACTTTCGCAGGGGAAAAAGGCATGAAGATGAAATTTTCGCACGACAAGATATATAATTCCATTTCTTGGTAGAACCCAAAGATTAACGGACATGTAAAATACCCAAACCATGCATGGATAACCATCTTAACTGGCTAACCTTAACGCAAGCATTAATAGCAAAACAAGCAAGCTTAACTAGCAAAAATTATTTAACGATAGGAATTTTGAACAGTTCATAAAATTCAATGAATATATATTTGTCATAATACAAATGTTATTGACCACCGCGAACATGGGATCCGGATAGAAGGATATTGGTCGAGTTCTTTATTCGTTTGTGTCGGGACAGAGCCGAAGGCGTTAGCGCTATTTATTTCATGATTGAGTCGGTTTTCTTTGATGAACCGCGGGCTGTATATAGCATACAGCCCTATGAATACTAATTAAATAAGAAATGAAGAAAAAACTAGGAAAATCTTTGTCCAAGGTGGAAAAAATGGACAAAACTTTGTTAGAAAACTTCCTCAATCATGAAATAAGTCAGTTAATTACCTCATACGTCGAGATGTATGCGATATACAGCCCTCGTTCTCGGTAATTAACTCTTACATAAAAGTGGGCGGAACAATCCAAGAGTAATCCCTTCCATCCGGCCCGAACAAGTTCAGTCAATAAGCTATTCATTATATAGCTTAATGGCGCAACGCTCGCGGCTCCTTCGGAAAAAGTGTTCCTATAATTTTCATGAAATTATGGGAAGCCTTTTAATGTTTTATTTAGCTTCGCCTCTTAAAAATACATAGAAGAAGTAGGGTCACCACAACAATTAAACACCAATTACAGTGGGCCCTTGCAGTGGGCCCAATAAAATAATAACTATAATAACAGCAAGTTATGGGTTCAGTGAGGCTTCGCGATGTGTTGCACTTTAGGCAGACAGTTTTCCAAGTAGGTGCCTGAACCCGTTGTTCACCATTATAACTTCCGTGATGCCCGTAAATTGCCATTATTTAAATGTAGAACGAAACGTTTTAGCAATAGCTTCTTACCGACATGTGTTAGGATGTGGGATAGTTGCTCTTAATTGTATATAACTTGTAAATAATTCTTAGTATTTTAAGTATTTTAATTTAACTTATCACTTTTGTAACTTGAGTTTTTCAATTTCCAACTTTTCTAGTTTGTAAAATTGCCATTCAAGTATCTGATTAAATTATTATTAAGTTTGAGGATCGTCAACATTGTTTAACAGGATAATAGAGCATTATTATAATAGTCTAATAGTGACTTCTTAAATTTCATTTTAAAGTTTAAATGATCTAGCCTGAAGTGTTCAGGGAGAGAGTTCCAAGTCCTAGTTGTTCTAATAAGAAATGAGCGATTGAAAGTAGTTGTTTTACATATACGTTGACGGAATGAGATTGCATTGACATTTGCGGAGGATCTAGTAAGCCTTAAGGGAACAAGACGTTCGGGTAGGATATCGCTTGATATAGGTACAATGCCATTGATGGAGAGTATGAGATCATTACAATATTCTAAGGAAGTCAAAGTTTGTGTTACTGTTTATAAACACGAAAATATGTTTATCTAAAATATTATTTAACAAGAGGTGTTACATGACAATGTCTTTGAACAAGCAATCTTATATTGTATCACTATTATTATGATAACTATGGACAGATTATTATAAACAGGTTAGGAGGGGGGGGAGCTTGTCAAGCACCGAAGGCGCGACAACCCTCTAGGGGGTTCGGGGGTATGCCATTTCCTGCATTTTGAGGTCAGTTTTGCTACAAAATATCCTTCGTCAATATCTGACTAGTTTCTGCATGGAAATTAATGGTCTGTGTTTGAAACGTGTGTACGAGCAAGTGTCACCCGGCCCTGCAAATGTTTTGAAATCTATATGCTTCGAGGTTAATTCTTGTGCAATCTGAGGCATCAGCAGTAATTGCTTATTTGATTTTCTAGCTAGAATTGTAGCGAAGAAAATACTAGGTCGGATGTAAAGATGGGATATTCCTCTGCGCCATACGTCTGTCTTAACTGGCAGCAGAAAACTCGTGCTTTGACGTCGATTTTTTAGGGGGGGGGGGCTCGGCCCCATGCTGGACCATACCCTAGTGTATGTTATGCATGCATTCATTCATATTAGGAAGACTTTTACCTACATGTCATTATAATATTTCGACATGCAAGAGTTTTATAAGAACCGCGCTTTCATCTTTGTTAATTTGGCGGATTGTTAAGTGTTGCTAATTGCGAAATTGCTCGAAACATCAGTTCCCTCACGGTGGAAGTCAACGCTCCCATGGGAAGAAAAAATACTCGATTAGTTGGTGTGCTCAAAACATCGTTGTATGACAGTCATGAATACTTTCCATCATCATCATCATTATCATAAACATTTATTTAAACACAATTAAGATTATCAGGGCCGCCGAGAGAAATTTAGGGCCCCTGCCCCAATTCCCAAATTTGTTCTTTTTTATCACGCAGACAAGCTTTCAAAATTTCTGAAATTTAAATTCCCATTAACCTGGGATTTACAGTAAAAAGTCAAAATTCAAATTAACGAGCAAAACATGCATGTATTTTGATTAATTTAATGTTTGTTCATGTTCATTTTACAAGTTCATTAACAGTATATTAATATAACATCAAGTATTAAGATGTATTGATGCACCCCCATACCGATGTGGTGAAGTGCCCACAGTCCAAGATTTCTGTCATGAATAATGATTGTATTTACGAATTAATATTATGCCAAAAAAGGCCCCCATCGCAGTGATAAAGCCATAAAGGGCCCTATGCCAGTGCCATTAGCGAGTTTACAGACACTGCAATGTAACGATTAATGCTAAAACTGCAGTTCTTGATTATTATAAAAACGATTTTATCGCTTCACAGTTAAGATAATGTAGAACATATTCTTTGTAATTTTTTAATGGATAACGTTTGCTTAAAAATGGGCCCCCTTTGGCCTGGGCCCCTGGTCAACGACCAGGCTGACTCCCCTCTCGTCAGGCCTGAAGATTATATACATTTACATGTATACCTCAGTGCAATACTGACATTGTATTTATGGTAATATAAGAATGTAGATATAAAAATATATAAGTAATTTATAATCTATTTATAATTATACTTTTCATGCAATAGTAAAAACATCTTAGTTATAGTTATGTAATAGACTAATCACCTATTACTATTAGTTAGTAATACACATAGTCTATATGTTTTTATATTTGTAAAAGGTGTATTAAAATCTATGTTATCTTGCTTATAGTCTTTACGTTTTCTTTTAAAAGAGATAAAATGAGGTTGACTTTTAATAGCTTGTGCAGGCAAGCAGTTCCATGCTATTGCCAATCTGTGTGTAGCTGACTTGAGGAGATAGTTTGTTGCTGCAGTCTAGTATAGTAGTTAGCTTGTATTGGTCTCGTAAATTATGACACATCTGACAGTTCGATTCCCTTCATGATGCATAGGAATCTTCAATGTCGTGTGATTGTGATGCATTTGTGTTGATTTTATTTATTTAGATTTTAAAAATATCCGCCTCACAAAAAGCACAAAGAACTATTTCAAGTTTCAACCTGTACACACACATTTCCGCCAAACTCCAAGTGGTTACACCCATGGCCA
The DNA here is from genome assembly GCA_035772405.1 of Chrysogorgia sp. JL179-B06. NCBI lineage: Eukaryota > Metazoa > Cnidaria > Anthozoa > Scleralcyonacea > Chrysogorgiidae > Chrysogorgia > Chrysogorgia sp. JL179-B06. The sequence continues at coordinate 2,162,293 of JAYKKM010000478.1, read as the reverse complement.
TGCATTTAGGCCGCAAATTATCCTGACCGGATATCTGTCATGGAGGCTCGGGGCTCATGGTTACGCCCTCGCCTTTTCCAACTCTATAAAATCGACAGGATTGTCCGTTTTACAATCAATTTGCGAAACGTTGCGATTTGACAACGTCGTCGAACAAATCCTTCACTGGTATAGATCAGACAGCAGGCGAGCGATATAAACTATGGTGATCTTAAGCTGCAGTCCGAATACTCGTGCCATAGTAGCGTTCTGTTTAATACAGACCTTACTATTCCAAGTTACCGAGGCCTCTCAGTGCAGGTACATCGACTTCACTTCCGACAGTTGTAGAAGTTCGTCTTCCATCACGATTGCCAGTCAAACGGTGTTCAAAGGCAGCAAGGATGTTCGAATCAAGCTTCCCGATGACCAACAGACTGAGGCGACCTGGTTCTGTGGTGATTCAAAAGAGCGCGTGGCGTGGGGAACTGCAGCGAATCAAATACGCGTGAATTTCCTCGACTCCGGCGCTGTCCAGTGGACGATTTACAATTGCGATGACCTTTCAGGGCCCGTACAAGCCGGGCTGAAATGTTCCGACGAGGCGTACTCCACCGCGTGTCCAGGTGATCCAAATAGCAACGTGACTTGCGTCTTCGAGGTATCCACCTCCTCAACATTCATCGATAAGACCACGACATCGGTACAGGTGACAGCCTCGATTGCTAAAGACGTGAACGAGCAGGCGACAGCTGAAATCAGTGGCAGTATAACGCGAGAACGAAGTTCGGCAACAATCGTGCAATATCAGCAAAAATCCTACCTGATTATACCAGCCGGCTTCAGGTTTTGTTCGTTTAGCGATGCCGAGACCATCAAGGACGTGCTGGCTCCGACCGGATACAAATGGCAGTGTTCCCTCACTAAGTTCGTACAAACAAAGTTGAGTTACACCGGGGCATGTTCGTCCCTGCCGAAATGTGCGCAACGCGTTTGTATTTCTGGAAACAGTCCAGTGGGGTCTGGTGCAGCTTTGAAATCAGTGTTCAGCATCTTGTACGGCGGCTTCGCGATTGCTTCTGTAACTGTGATCTCAATGCTGTGAAAGGAAACTGAATTATAAGTAACCGCAGATGCGTGAACGATATATACTAGATCTTTTACTATGCACTCAAAACCTCAACCAGTCTATCACATAGAAAGCAGAATGCCAAATTCCCGATTTGACGCCACATGTCATTAGTATTTCAGTCAAGCAAATCTTTCTAGAACATCAACTCAAAGCTCAAATCATAAAATATTTTGCCATTCAACTATTCTCTTCATGTAGAATACATATCAGTATAATATCGTATTTGGAGTGATTAAAGTTTTTCGTCTTCGAACAAAACGTATTCCTGTCCTCTTTATATTTGGTAAAGAGCCCCAGGGGTGTTTATATGGAAGAGGGCTAGCTATCTTTACCGAGATCCCGCCTGTCCGTCCATATGGACTTATAGTACGTATTCCATATATATAAGGTCATAATATATCGGACGACATACATTGCCCTCTTACCAGCCTCCAAGTTAATTGGATTGTAACCGACCCCAAAACAACAAAGGTCCTAACCCTCCCATAAAGCTATAGAATATATTCTTTTAAAGTTACATGATCTATTTACAACATACATACAGCTTATCCTGGTAGCTAACTTAGTTCTCTTTGAAAGCGGATGATCGAACATGCCAAAAAATATAATTTTCGTATTACGTATACCATCTTGTAAACGAACTTTCGGCTGTCTTCGACGAACGTTTTCTTGAGAAATAATCAACTGCCAAAGCTACAATATATATTAAAACAATGGTAAATTAATAAAATTATCTGTTTACAATATGCGTACAGCTTATCCGGCTACCGAACGTAGTTTTCTTTTCTTTCCTTCATGTAAACACCGGTGAGAATGTAGATTTGGCCTCCGTTGAAATCTTAAGTTGAGATCTCAGGTCCAAGAGTCTTTCGCGACGTAGGTGCGCTCGGCCGCGTCAGGAAGAAAAGCAGTCAGCGCATGTCTGAATGCACGAGAAAGAGCATTGAAGAGCTCTGGGTACGAAGCTAGTCCCAGTCCTCGTATACTCTTTCCTCCGCATAAGCTTCTTGGGCTTTTCAATATATTGGAGTTATATTAGCGATAGAGTGATGGCGGTAGAGGATAATGGGGAATAATAAGGAAACTATTCCATTCTATCCTTTGCAATATCTTCACTGATCTCTAAATAAAGACTGGATCGAGCAACTGTTGTTATATAGTTTTACTATAGGCGACAGAGACTATCTGTCTCTGATCTTTTAAGATGCTAAAATGAATCAGTTGTCCAAGGTTTTCGCTTAATATAGAACACAAACTACGGCTAATAATGAAGCCAGAATTAGCGCGTGGTGGCCATATTGGAGTGACCACGGTGCAGGTCATTCCAATATGGCCACCGCGAAATATTCCCGGCTTCATATCATGCCTGGAGCCGTAATTTGCGTTCTAAATTCCGCGGAAAACCTTCGACAACTGATTCGTTTTAGCATCTTAAAAAATCAGAGACAGGAGTCTCTGTCGCCTACAGTAAAACTATATAGCGTGTCCCTTCAAGATGGCCTCCTCGAAATATTCCTGGCTTCATTTTTTCACAGCATCCAAACAATAATCCGAACCCTAACCTTGATTCCAGAACCTAACCAAAAATAAAGACCAATATATATGGGGCCAATATATAAGGGCCAATATATATGCATGCATATAAAATAATTTTATATATAATAATATATTGTCGGCCATTTATGAATAAGGTTTATAACGTGGATATTTTGGACTTTGGCTACATTTGTTGCGCGTTGGAAAACTTGGTAATGAAGGCACAAACATTAAAAAATCTTTGAAATCGTAAACGGTATCTCACTTACTACGGTCGCAGCCCATGGACTGATCTCAAAAATAGGACTGGATTGACCTTAATTTCTATTGTACTGGATGAGCTGATTTTGAAGCTTGCATAATGTAAATTGACGAGAGATCGTTAGAAGCTCCGAGTTTGCAAGCAAAGCAAACTGTGACGCTCGCGAAATAGGTATAGTGTGTGGCCAATATAGTTTCTTTGTTAACATTAAATGCATAACATTTTGAACCTAATTCCATGAATAGTTTTACCCAGTAATCAGTTTGAAAAATTCTGGTTCTCTTTATTGTAAAATTATTTTATTTTGTCCATGGTAAGAGCACATGATCCAACAAAAACCTCATAGGATCCGGATTCATTGTCAGTCTTCTTTCGAGATCTAAAATCGTTTCATGTGTGCTACTTCGTGTATTACATCATTGAAATATTAAGTTTAAAATTATTTGGGTTATGGTTAGGGTTTTTGTTCTTGTAAAGCTTCTGAATCCCGAGAAAATAACCTTGATGTGTCTATGACGCAGTCTGTGTCCATTATGTTTGTGACACACGAAGAATATGCCGATATCATGCACACGAATTTATTGTACAGTCAATTCCGAACTGGTTTATTGTAATTTCATCCAACATGGCGAAATTGTCTTTGTCCTAAAAATTTCTATTAACTTGCAGCAGGACGATATCGAGGCACCCGGCAATCTTCAGATGTGGTCACCGTTCTAGCCCAAATACCCTGATTATATTCCATTTTATGCAACAGGTGTTTGCATGTACTCTCATTAGAAAATTAAGAGTTTTATTTCGCTTATCAACAGTACACTGAAAATGTCTTTCACAATTTGATGAAGAGAGGTTTAGCCATGAATAATAATTATAAGAAAAATCTGACTTGAGCCGAGGAAGTCGTTTGGCTCCAGCTCTGATCTTGTGAAGAGAATTGAGAGGAACGGCGATATGTTTAAATATGAAAAATCTCTGACTGTCCTAACCGTGCCTCAATATAGCTCAGTGGTCAGAGCGCTGATGCGTTGATTCGGCGGAGACCCCGGTTGGGGCACTCAGATGTTTCATATAATTTTTGTTTCGCTCGGAAGTACAGCAACATTTAAAAATATTTTTTATTTGCATTTCAACACTTCCTCTCCGTAACCTTTCATAACAGTATACATGATGAACCGGTATTTAATTGAAATATATTAAAAACATGCACAAAACTCATATTTTGTGACCCAAAACCTGTGTACAATCGACACGAAGGGTATAGTTGTCATTAAGAAACATTATTGTTTGGCGTTTGTCTCGTAGAAATGTAAATTTTATATTAATATTGAAACTGGACACCTGTTGGTATAAACGCTCGCTTCAAATCACTAAATCAAAGAAAACCAAAGTCGAATTTATTATATATGAGCGGTACAGTCCTCGTTTCCATACGAAAGCCTTTATCCTGTCAAAAGAATCGTATGGACGAAAGAAGAAAGTATGCATGTACAAGGAAACTGGTGGCTGGTAAACTCGAGGCTGGTCAAGTTGAGCGAAGACAGCTGCAACCTGTTGCTTTTTTGTCGCTTTAACGATGGAAATTTCAATATCCGCTGTCACCCACGACATTTATTGTAAAATAAATTTTATTTTACAATTTAACGAGCCGTGGATTTCCTGTACCGCTGTTTACTGCGAATACAATTATAGTTGGCTGAAGTTGCACTGCAGAATCAGTATAATATACATGAAAAGAGAGAGATTTTGGATAGAATAAAAACAAGTTAAGATGAAGTCAAACTTAAAATCAATAAGTGTTGTGCTGTGTGGGTAGTGTAGAAATACAAATTAAATACTGTATAAGGTTGGTGTATTGCCAAAATAGTGTGGAGGAGGTGTGATGCATGTGAAGTCGTTGATGAAGGGGCTGCCTTTGGATTTATTATAAATCAGTCATTTTGACAATGTGCAATTAAAAGAAGAACTAACCGTGGTCTATTTATTCTCGAATCATTACATGAATTCTACTTTCGGACAAGGCGGCGGTATTCTTCGAGTCACCGTTAAAAATGGGAGTACATCAGATATAATCTAATACAATCATGTATCATTCGTGTCTCCAATGTCGAAGTGAACTGCTTTTCATTTTAATATGTTTATCTTGAATAAAAGAGGAATTATCGGCCATCCTACACAACGGAAATAGGCAAATAATCGTCGATTTTGACATGGAATTTCTTGTAGCGCGCTAGGAGCATTACACACGTTCACAAATGGTGTTGAGTTAACGTATTGAGGAAAGAAAAATTTTATTTTTAAGGTTTATTTGACGAACAGCAATTTCGGGAGCGAAGCAGGTGTGCTGGGCCGGGTGGCCAGCTTTTTTCGGCAAAGAGCCAAAGTCGGCGCAGTTGTAAAGAAGACTAGCGATTCATATGCAAATAGCAAAACTGGGTGGGGTGAAATGTTTTGATGTAGCGATGAAATATTGATATACATTTGCATAGGGACAAAGAAAATTATTGCCATAAAATCGATTGTGGGAATTGACAAGATCAATTCAATTTGGCAGTGCAGCAGAAGTTCTATCTCTTGTAAAAGATTAACGGTGTGAAGATGACTTGCACACTTCGCAATATAATTTATTTCGATGCGGTTTCTGGGTCACACCGCACAAATGAGTAAGAGCAGAAAGTAGTAACATGACCTTAAATGGGGATAACCTTGACAACCGTGTTTTGGATCTTATCCAATAGTTGCACAGTTTGCCGGGCGATTCACCAATCAGGTGTCGCTCTTTAATTTGAGCTGGACAATTATGGGGAAACTGATTCACTTTTCGTGGGATTTTTGGAGAACGTGGAGTCTGGCCTGACGGTAAGAACTGAAAGAAGTCGCCTCGGATATTGTTGCGGAATGGACGTTTACGACGGATATCAAGCCCACTATCTAGTTCACGATTTGGTCGAGTGCGATATGAAAGAACTGGACGTGAATTACAACGAGCCAGCATTTGACGGTTCGAATATCTACCCGGATACGTTTCACCAGCAGATCAAGTGTGATAAATCGCTGAATAGCCCGATGAAAATCCACGGCAGTTTACCGGCCGATCTCACTAACTTGCAATGGCTACACAACGTGAACGTTGCTATTCCCGACGAGTATAGTGGTGCCATGAATCAATTACACGACTCTACGGTAATGGTAGACCCGAATACTGCAATGCCAGTTCAAAGCGGTTGGGTTCATCATGCAGCCCCACCATCTGCCATCCATGCAACGAATATCCAACAACAACTTGCCCAAAGACGAGCAATGGACAAGCCAAAGAAGCTGCATACTACAGTGCCCATTTCAGCGAAGGAAGATAAGGGCACGAAGGAGAAAGCTTATCCTAAACCTGTGTTCAGTTATTCTTGTTTGATTGCAATGGCTTTGCAAGACAGCGAAGCTGGCACGTTACCTGTCAGTGAAATTTACAAGTTCATGCAGTACGGTGACTTCCTGTGCTTGAGTTTTTACATTTTGTTCATCACAGTTCTTATATTTAATCTCACGAGTTGTCTTACCTTTTTTAGATCAAATTTTCCTTATTTCAAAACGGCTCCAGACGGCTGGAAGGTAGGTTTTATATATTAAACGGTCTCAATGACATTTTGTAGCGATGTTATGGCGCCAGATATGTTGCTGTCATATACTCGTGTAAATACTAAATACTTGTTACCTTTTACGTTGATTCCATTAAGTACCACAAGTGAATGAACACTGCCCGTATCTAGGGCTTTTAGGAGCTAAAAGACATGCCTTCTATATAGATTTAATGATAATATAGCTACAGGTATTCGCTTTGAAATGGCTTTCCACAGTAGCAATGAGTATCAACTTTTGAGTCCGCCAAACTCGAGGATTCATTTCATGACAACATAAGTTCACAAGTAATAAGGCGGAATAAAGCACTTATTTTGATAGTGATAAGACGGATATTGGTAATTCTCAGTGACCCATTCAAACGTATAGTAAACCCCATGAAATTCTTTTATAGTATGGCGGATATATAATTCGTTCTAGCTGATTGCTTCCTTTGCAGTCGTCAGGTTGAAATTCCCGCCATGCTGGGTTTTCTTTCACGACTGTCGTCAAAGCCACTTAGCTTTTGCCCACAAGGCAAAGATTTAGCGAAACAGGAAAATATCAACGGTTGTCAGGTAGATAAACTACTGGGACTTTGGTATTGAAAAGTGTCGGTTGTATATGCCAAGGAAGCATGTTTATAGTAAGGTAAATTACAATCATGCCGAAGTTTGTCATGAGTTTGTGTACAGTATAAAGCTTCATACATTCGTGGCTGTGCAGTGCTTTTTCACAGTAAATATACGGACTGCAGTTCCCCTTCGAATGTATGCTCAAGCCTCGCCATTCCCTATCTGTGACTGTGCTTCGCGTTTGAATATGAGATTTTAGAACTGTTAAAATTCCCAAAGCAACTCCTTGCTTAAGTGAAATGGCCAACTCATGATCATGGCTGTTTGGTTCTTATCAATTAAGCTAGTTCTTTTTGATTTTACGCATTTGAGGGGCAAAATTCAGAATTAAGTTTTTCTGTTCTTTTTCGAACAAAGAATGTCAAAACTTCGAACAATAGCGATGACGATCAATAACAAAACCACACCCGAAAAATGACTTCGGGTCTGGTTTTGCGGCAAGACATCGCGAGATCGGCAACGTTTTCGGTGATTTTCCTTGCAGACTCACTGGGATATTACATTCGGGTAAAGAAATACAATTTCCACGCAAGATTTAGGTGTATTTAAGCGTTGGTTTGTGTGAATCGCGCGCAACAGGTGAAAATTTTGTTGTCGTTGAATAATTTAAATACCAACCCGAATAAAAGATGCTAAGAAATTAAACTACATGTATCCCATTCCTGCAAAAACAAAGATACCATTGCATTGCTCAGAATTTGCTGTCTTTTTTTTTGGTTTTCGGTTCAGCTTTCTCTACTAAACATTTTAAAAGAACTGCGTAATATATATATTATGATCAAATAATAATGCAGATTATTTGCTCTGTTATCCAAACTACAAGTAGGCGCAGGTGTGGAATAATAGTTGTCTATTCAACAATTAAAACGAGATATTTTGCTTGTCTGCTAAATCCTCAAAGATTACTTCTAATTTATATGTGTCTCCAACCCTTTACAATATTCAATTTATACGTGTGCTGGGTTTTTTTTTAAATATGCTCAAAGCAAATAAAAAATTATATTCTACAGGTTGCCAATTTAAAGTTTCTCTGATGAAAAGAATGGATAAAAATATTACAGAGTCAATATGTTCTCTGTTTCATTAATACTTAAACAACCTGGAACTGTGGTTCTGAACTTCGTACCCATTTCAGCCATATTATTTATATACCTATATTTCTATATGCACTTCTATATGGAGAATTCCAGCTGTCCCAAAACCGTAGTTGACCATTCTTGAAGAGATTCCCTTTGCAATGTGTGAGTCAGAACTGGCCGAAAACTGTTTGGCTTGCAAGAGTAATTGCTACCACTAGGCTATACTTTTCTGGACGATTTTAACGACAGGGAAAACTTTGACCCAGCCTCTCAATCGTATTCAAGTGATTGTCCAAACTAAATATGTTAGTTTTAAGTACTGTACTAAGTAACTTGAGATAGTTGATAATCGAGCACACAAAAATGTTGAATTATAAGGGAAATTTAACAAGTGTAAAACTGTAAAACCTTAACCAGTGTTTGTCTGTAGTCTGAGGTGTGTTTTCGGGTGTAAGGGCATATCAAAGCAAAGCAAAATGGTGTGAACTGCCAAGGTTTTTAGGAATGAAATACTTGCGTTTGAGTGGAGCCGTTCATCAGTGTAATTATAGATGTGATGAAATAAAATAAATAGTGCTTATGTGTGCCAAAAGGATGACACAAGTAGAAAGTAGCCAATCAAATGCACAAGAGATAAACAAACTAATAATTGATGAGATGTGAAAAAGTTAAATCATTTGCTATTTTTACAGTTAGTCAGCAAGGGGAGAGAGGGGGAGGGACTCAAGGGATTATGGGATAGTAAAGCGGTAGGAAACAAAAACTTGAATAGGAATTAAAGTGTATGAGCGATAATAAAGTCCCTTGCATTCTAGTTTTAGAGGATTTTATCTGTAGACCAGGATGCATGCTTGTCTCAAGGGCATTGATTATTAAGGTCTTGTTGACGAGACAAGAGAGTGAACACCCTAATGGGGTAGTTTAAGTCTTCAAGTACAAGATTGAATCTTCCTTGATTATCAATAGAATACTTTATTTATCTTTGAATACTAATTATTGAAATTATTAAATACTATTTTAAAAGTTTGTCAATATATAACTGTTCGGCTCAGTATTTATTTTATATTTAGTTTCGTATAACTTGCCTTCCACTCGCCCTCAACCGGCGAGGGGACGCCTGACATTTCAGGCTAAGTACTTGGATGGTTGACCATCTGGGAATAATCTTGTGTTAATTTGTGAGATTGAACTCATGAGAGTAGAGTTATTAGTTGATCTCTGCCATGCTTTGAGGGTTTTCATCCGGGGTTTCCGGTTTTCCTCCTTCATTAAAATCAACACTTAGATCTCAGCTGTGCTCGGTCGTCAGACATTGGGTTGTATGGTGGCAGGCTAGCAGCCTGCGGTACCTTTGACATACCTTCGACTTGGCTACATTCGAGCTAAACAATGTATAATTGTTACTGAAAAGATCCTTGGGATGTACAATCATGTACATAATGAGCTTCCAGTATGCCTATGACTGCCACATAGCCATGATGACAAAGGTTCAAGCCTGCACAATCCGAATGATAGGCCTGTAACTGCTGTAAGCAGCTCAGCTAGTTGTTACTCCTACTAGATTACTATGCTCAATTAACAAACGTCTCCTGGTCGTACCTAAATACAGACTGAAGTCATATGGAACAAGTCAGTCTTTTCAGTGATGGCTCCTCTATTATTGAACAGGCTACCTGAGGATATTAGAACTATATTGTCGACTCCTTACATATTTTTAAATCTAATATTAAGACATTTTTTTTTTAAAGTGCCTATAGATGCACTTGACTATTTCATTTACATCTAGTTATTTTACTATAGTTACAGTCTATGTCTGTTTTATTGTAAACTGCTTTTGGTTTTTATAAGAAATGGCGCTCTGGAAATAAAGATATATCTTTATTTCCAGAGCGCCATTTCTTATAAAAACCAAAAGCAGTTTACAATAAAACAGACATAGACTGTAACTATAGTAAAATAACTAGATGTAAATGAAATAGTCAAGTGCATCTATAGGCACTTTTAAAAATAAATGTCTTAATATTAGATTTAAAAATATGTAAGAATAAAAAAAATATGTAATATATTATTATTGTAAAAATATTGTAAATTGTAAAAATATTGTAATATTGTAAAAATATTTAAAAATATGTAATATATTATTATTAAATCAAAATGTACCTTTTTTATTTACATTGCATGAATAAATTCAATAATCCAAGCAATTAAAACTGACCAAGTACAAAATAATATGTTTGTGTTATGTACATATGAAACAGCTGTATTTACGACCTGTCTAAGATAGACATTGGCATCATGCATAATAGCTGACATTGCAGTGTCAAGGCTGGATTGTTATTGGTGTAACGATTAGTGAATAGGAGATCTGACTTTTTGACTGAAGGGCCTTTTGCCCCAAGTGTTAGACTGCTGCCAGCGTGAAATAACGGCCGGAGAGACAAAATATATAATTTACTATTACGTTCTGTTCATGGCTTCATGCACACAAACTCGTCCCATAACTCTGAAACTTTCCAGAGAGGAGTCGACAAAGAACATCTACTTTATAGAATAAAATGAATCTGGACTGCTAATTAAATAAATTAAAGATGAAAAGTATTGGCATTTCATTTGTGTTGACATCATACCAAGGCTGAGCATGCCATTTTCATGCTTCATCACTGCTTAGAAATGATTTTCAAATTGCTCCAGATATGTAGGTGACGGTTTCGCACATTTTTAGTCTTGTATCACGAAGGAGTTTACCGATGGCGATTACGGAATTAAGGCTTTTTCCAGACTTTAGCTGAATAATTTGTCCTGTCATAAAAGCGGTATGTCCGAACTAAAATTGACTTGGCGGTCATCTTGACCGACGACAGCTAGCAGTTATTTTGCGTCCTGCTCTTCTGACCACACCAACCTTTTAGTATTTCTTATTATTTCAACAATTATGACCAGTGTAATCCAAATTAACGCAGCTAAAACCTATACGAGTATCTGGTTGACTGTCTCAATCCCTTAATACACCAGTAGGTCAATGGTATTTCAACTATAAAAAGATTAAAATCATTCTTTTTTCAGAATTCTGTACGCCATAATTTATCACTCAATAAAGCCTTTTGTAAGTTGGAACGGCCGCAGGGAACATCGCAAAGGAAAGGATGTCTATGGACACTAAAACCTGAAAAGAAAGAACAAATGATGAAGGAGATCAAGAAATGGAAAAAGAAGCATACTGATTCAATAAAAGCAAGCATGGCACGTCCAGGTACTGTAGTAAACTAGTCTGACTTTATTTGAATATATATATCGTATATATACAGCTCATCATTGTAGCTCGGTACAATCTAGATATGGCATGAGAACTATTTATACCAAAGCGATTGCCAGTGACAACCACTCGTGGGACAATAGCAGTTGTGCGCACATCCAGAGAGCATGAAGCGGTATAGGGCCAGAGTGCTCAAACAACCACAAGTGTTGTGGGCATTGCATTATATTTATCGCTAAAGGACACCCACCATGAAGTGAAGTGGTGTAATAGTACAATCTACAGACATGTGTTTCGCTGTTCCACAACTCATCAGTAGCTCGGTACAATCTACAGTAGATATGGCAGGGGAACTATTTATACCCAAGTGATTGCCAGTGACAACACAGGGTGCGAATTAATGCATCGCGATTCGGACTGAACTGATCGAGCATTTAGCCGTTGTTGGAGAGGAATTTGTGTGATGTAGCAGAGATTCCGGTCATTGCACCCTCCCTCCCCATCTCAGCGCAACGAGAAGGGGCGGGACCCCAGAAAGCGCAGGGACCCAGAAAGCACGGGGATGTATGCTAATTTTGATATGTATGCTATAAACAACTCGCAGTATATCAAGAAAACCGACTCGATCGTGATATAATTAACGTTGTTGTACTAATTTTGTTGTATTGTTGTTGTAATGGAACCGCAGTAATTGGCGATTGCTGTTGCGGTATTACAAGCCTTGTAATGCATATAGGATCTTTTTAAATGTAAATTTCAATATAAAAACTTCATAATCAATGCAAAATAAAATAAAATATGCCGCTTCTGCCATAGGGTAATAATCCAGCCCTGTCTGCTACAAAAAGAAGATACCAATATATTGCATTTATATAACATTTAGATGAGTTTTGTATTTCTGGTGATGATCTTACTGAAAAATTTTTGTCTAAAAAGATCAACCAACAATCTACCTGTTCACTGTGCAGTAGCTGATGCCGCAAAGGATTTATTTGGCAATGGAATTATGGAAGAAATCAATTCCGAAGCATTCTGGGATGACATCATGTCCTCATCATCGCCCGATAGTTTGAAGTACGTAGACCCGTCATGTCTAGCACCTGTTGCCCACGAGACCTACCCCAGCGAGGTGAGCACTACAGTCGAAGTGGACTCGTCTTCTCATTTCTATGGTAATGAGTACGATCGCCACATTCCTAATATAGGTAACGCGTACTATAGTAATAATAATAATAGTAATGGATATCCGCAAGCTGTTAGTTACTAAAATACACTAGTGTAATAGTATATTAACTCTAGAAATATTAACTCTATTCAATATTTATATCTAAGTAAGCTAGGGCAGCTTTCAATGGGTTAAAAGGAGGTTGGAAATTGTATCGCTAGCTTACTGTATATGGTTAGTATATACATTGCTGATGTATTATGGTCTGCAGGAGTATCTGTTCAGGGGCGGATTAACCTATGGGTAACTGGGGCACATGCGGCCCGAGCTTCTGAGGGCCCCGAGCTTCTGAGGGCCCCGAGCTTCTGAGGGCCCCGAGCTTCTGAGGGCCCCGAGCTTCTGAGGGCCCCGAGCTTCTGAGGGCCCAGCTCAAATTTGAAACGTGGGGGAAAAACAGACCACAAAAGCAAAAATCATTTAAAAAATTTAAAAATCTTGAAACATTTTACAGATCATACTAACAAAGCGATAACTGTCCCCAGAGACCGCGGTGCAACCTGCTGACTTTCAGATGTTTGGGGCCCCACAATCTAAATTTACCCCAGGGGTCCTTAATCCGCTCCTGTATCTGTTTGTGAGTATTTGTCAGTGACGTTGTTTAGGATTAACCGTGCATGAACGTATGGTAAAAGTAGACGCAGGTCACAAGTGATATTCAGATGAATTTGTTTTGTGGTGTTCAGCATAGCAATGAAATGAATTTCTTCTTCTCTGCAGAGCTCAAACTAACAGCTAAAACTGATTATAAAGTTTATTTTTATTACTATTTAAGATTAACCTAAATTTCTGTGCTTCGCTATTTATCTGGTCACTATTTATGGTTGGTGTATATACGTGTACATTGTAACATGTCGTGGACTGGATTACTGTCTTTGCTTGCTGGTTGTTTTTGTCATATCAGGACTTGAAGTAACAGCCGGACAGGCGCCGGTCACGTTGTCCGGTCAAACATGTTTTTGCTCGGACCACGACCCGTTTTTGACAGGTCAAATTGTGATAGTCACTTTTATTTATTCATCTATTTAAACTTATTTAAAAACGGTAGCCCTTGCAAGGGGTGGTTTGTGTATATACACAAAATCTCTACTAAATTTATTTACATATTATTACGATTTGTAAAATTAACAATAAAAACTAATATTGAATATACGTATTATAATTAAGTGTAGGTTACTTACACTCCCCCGCGGACTTATAGCATATTGGACAATTTGGCTGATTTTCTCATAGGATACTATAGTAAATTTCAGGGTCCTTGAGCTACCCCTAAATATCAATAGTTTTTAATACAATTTTACACACAGCATTTTTAACCCAATGGAACCATTTAAGAGGGTGAGATTATACAAAATAAAAAAAAATTAAAATAAGGACAACCCTAAAGTTACATACAGCAGTAAAATCCTTTGACAAAAAACAACTCAATCTCAGTCACGTCACACGAATTGACCGGACAACATGACCGGCAATCCAAGGATTTGTTCGGTCAATAATGTCCGTTGACCGGCCGTTATATCAAGTCCTGCATATGTACATACATGCATGTAGACCTAGTGCTGTCGATTTTGTGACTTGCAGTAAATTTTAAATTATTGGTGTTTATCTCGCTGTCGTTGTGAAACCTCTGAAAAGGAATATGACTAATGTGCAACAATGTTTGCATTTGGTTGATCATTGAAGTGCGTGATACAATATTACTGAATATATAGAATGTTTATGATTTGAGCTTTGTCTTGATGTTCTATTAATAGACTCCGTTTTGCCGTTGTATGTTCAGTTATAGACACACAGATGACTTCGGAATGTGGTAAGAACAAAAAAAGTGGCCCACGAGACGATAGTCGAGTGGGTCACTGATGTTCTTACCACGTTCTGACGTATAGGTAATTTTGCTGTGCAAGTTAAGTTGTCATTACTCAGAAAAACTCTGAGCTCCAGACAGGACTCGAACCCGGCAACCTTCTGAATGCTAGACAGGGCCACTAGCACTAGAAGAGCCACTGGAACATGCTCTAACCATTGAGCCACTAGAACTAGAAGAGCCACTGGAATATTCTCTAACCATTGAGCCACTAGAACTAGAAGAGCCACTGGAATATTCTCTAACCATTGAGCCATTAGAACTAGAAGAGCCACTGGAATATTCTCTAACCATTGAGCCACTAGAACTAGAAGAGCCACTAGAACATGCTCTAACCATTGAGCCACTAGAACTAGAAGAGCCACTGGGACATTGCCCTGACTGCCATCTTGTGACTCAATGGTCAGATAGTCTGTCTGGCATTCAGAAAGTTAATGCGGTTAATTGGTGCCACCCCGATGGAATTCAAACGGTAGGGGCCCTATGACGCGGACGACCACAGGACATGGCGAACAGTTTGTCCAAAGTGTGACTCAGCCCGGAGTTTGGCTGGTGCTCTCTGCTGCTGTGGTTGACCTCAGGAAGATCTTTTAGTCTTTTAATTTTTACTTTATTTTTCTTCCCGATCTGGGACTGCTATAATTGACTCATGCTGTTGCCCACCGTCCTGTCTGGTGCTCAGAGTTGTTCTGAGTATTGACAACTTAACACAGCTTGAACAGCAAAACCTTTACAACTTTGCTAACTAACTAAGCTTTTGAGTGTCGCATATAGTCTCACTAACCTGTCCTAGTGTCCTATAAATGCCAAAGTTTATCTGATTTTTTAACTGGTATCGTCGCCGACTTACCATCGCATATCGTAAGGTTCTAATTATTCAAGCTGACAAGACAAAAATTGTTAATTATACATTGTGTAGAGCGCGTGTGAAACGAAAATTATGTTTTAGTTATTTTAATGAACTCGAAAATGATTATAGGAATGTAATTTAGAGCTTTTTCATATCTCACGTCGTTCTTGAGATATTTAGACTTGGGATATGCAATCATTTGCATATGACGTCTCACATTTTTAGAACTCACTTGATACTTTTTACTAAGTCCAATTATTTTTTTCCGGTCCGTATCCTACCAAATCCTGCTTTCTGATTGGCTAATGAGCGGGTCCGTATGAGCCCGCTCGACATAATTTTAGTTTTAAATTTTATTTAATAGCGTTTTATAAGTCGTAAAATATTCTAAAAACATTTGAAAATGAACTCAAACGAGATTGAACATATTGAAAGACATATAAGTGATATTTTTATCCGGATAGAGACTTAACTCTCAATTTCCTTTGACGAAGAAAAAGCACAGACTTTTCTTTTTTGTCCACTGACTAGAAATACTGATGACGACCAAAAAAACAAGCGAGGATATTAAGGAAAAAAATAAATAAATTATTTACCGTTTTGGTCGGTCCGTATTGTGCGGCCTCGGGCCGTTTTTGAGACCTCGGGAAATATTTCTCCATACGTGAGATATGAAAGAGCTCTAAATTAAAATTCCTCGTCATTTTAGGAGTTCATTAAAACATAGCCAGAATAATTGAGACTACATTTTCGTTTCATAGGACGCACTTTTATCAAGTGACGGACATTATTGCCTTTGTCTGTAGTTAACTTATTTGCAATGTATGTACATTGACTTGCTGTTAAAAAACTGAGTGTCAACCCTCACGCATTGCGCGCGCAATCGGCCATTTTTTGAAACACGAAATTCCCCATAGTGAACTCACTGATCTCGAAATAAAGACTAGTAGCTCGTGGCGGCCATCTTGTTGAGACCCCGTTACGTTATATAGTTTTACTATAGGCGACAGAGACTATTTGTCTTTGATATTCTAAGATGTTAAAATGAATCAGTTGTCCAAGGTTTTCCCATAATATATAACACAAACTACGGCTCCATAATAGTAACTATGAAGCCGGAATTAGTGCGTGGCGGCCATATTGGAGTGCCACGGTGGTCACTCCAATATGGTCGCCGCGAAATATACCCAGCTTCATTGTTATTGTAATGTCGCCGTAATTTGTGTTCTAAATTACGGGAAAACCTTCGACAACTGATTCATTTTAGCATCTTAAAAGTTCTGAGACAGATAGTCTGAGGCTGTCGTCTACAGTAAAACTATGTAGCGAGATGGCCGCCCCGAAATATTCCCAGCTTCCTTTTTTCGCAGCATCCAAACAATAGTTGCTCCATCCAGTCTTTATTCAGAGATCAGTCAGTGAACTCCTCCGTAAAAAATCTTATCGATTCTTCGTGTGTTTTATTCATTTTGTCTTTCAATGGTAGAACACACAGATGACAGTTATAATTTCATCTTACGAGGTTCCAAATATCTTAGCATATATTTACAACAGAACGATGGATATGTTATGTATTAACTCGTTATATTAACAAAACCCGCTTTACTTTCTGAATAAAAACAGAAATTTAAAGAGGGTTTTTTAAAGAACGAGGTAATACATAACATCTTAAGTTCTGTTGCTAATATATCTATCGTTCTGTTGTTAATGTATCTATCGTTCTGTTGCTAATATATGCTAATATATTTGGAACCTCATAACTATTATCGATGATTGTCCGCATTTGCCATTAAATCTAAGTCCTAGACAAGTAGAATGCTGTGTAGACGGTGTTTTGGATATAGCTCAGCAAAAAGGTGCTGAACTGCCAAACACTTCGTATATGGAAACATAAACGCAGACGCGCAGTGCATGACGGTTGATACTCGTTCTTTGAAGGGATCTGGCAATATCAATTAACTTTGTCTCATTTGAAAGAACTCGTAAAATGGTTTTAGAAGACCTTTTACAATTTTTCGGTATCTTTCTTGGTTTTTGAAATATTTCAGATAACTATGACAAAACACAGTCTACAATCCGCCATCTTGTTGTAATATTTCACCTAATTAATTAGGAAATTGGTGACGTCACAAGCAGGGTAAACCTGATGAAACTACTCCATAGGTGACCGAATTTCCGCGGAAGGCTTTTTAAAATGTTGTGGGCCAATTGAAAATGAAAATAGTGCAACATAATCGAGTTTCTGGCTCATAATGTCGTAAGGTTGGCAAGTTAAAAATTACACTTTACCCTACTTATGACGTCACATGCATATCGAAAATAATTCCAAGATGGCGGACAGCACGCTTTCGTCAAATTATTTCGAAAACCAAAAAATGATTAAGGGAAAATTGTAAACAGTCTTGTTATACCATTTCACGAGTCCTTTCAAATGAGATAATGTTAATTTATATTGCCATATCCCTTCAATGCAGATCATAGTTCATGGTGTATGAGATGTAATATTGATGTATACTGTAGTTAGTGTTTACTAAGTTATTCATTAGTGGTTTGTTACGCTGAGCCAGTTGTTCAAATATCGATTAGCTAATCCTGAATTAAGTAGTTAGTGGGATATTCATGAAGAATTGTGCGAATGGCAGCCTAGAAAGTGTTAAAATGTTAAAATGGTATAGATTAGATATATTATTTGGGTTGTGCTATATCTCCTTTTGAACAACTTGAGTCCTAAAGACTTACGGCCAGCATCCTCAAGCCCTGATAAGAAGTGGTGTAAGATATTTATGCTGAAACAAACAAAAAACTTATCTGTTTTTAAGTAATATATTATGTAAACTATTTGTAAAAAAATGTATATAGATATAATAAACCCTTTTAATTTGTCCTTAATTTAACAAAAATAAAGTATTTCTTACTCGATGTTTCGGCAGTGTATCATAATTATATTACTTTGATCTTTTGCTTTGCTTTTCGCTCTGTCACTTTGCGATTCATATTGCGAACATAGCCACCTAATAAATTAGTCTGATCGATAATTTGTGAAATGGAAAACTTGGGAATTTGGACTCGACTGATAATATAAACATAAACAAAGCCAACAAATAATTTCCCAACGCAACCAGGCAGTCAGTTTGACGCTACTCTATAGGATCCCTATTTATACCTTCGTAGAACTATCTTTCCAACAATCATCCCTGATGAAGACACTAGATTGGAGTGTCGAAACGTTAGGTCATGGACAGTAACTTTTAAAGTTACGTCCAAAAAACTTTTTCAGCCAGAGTAGCGTCAAACTGTTTGACATATACTATGTAAATTGCATGCCTTTGTAAACATTTTGTAAACTATTTGTAAATTCACAAGGTTTCTCCTAATACTTGTTAAACTGTTTGTCAATAGTTTGTATCTAGTTTGTAAATTATATACTGGGATTTGTTTGTAAAGAGTTTGTAAATTACTGGGAAGTTGTTTCTGAAATACGTGCAACTTATTTCAAGTTTAACGTCCTTGAAAACCATGCCGGCAGATTACAAACGTATTTGAATTCCTGACATAATCGAAAATTAAACCCGATTTTACATACTCACTATTTACAAACGAGTTGCCATATTTTACAAACTATTCACAAATAAGTTGCACGTATTTTACAAATTGCCACTAATTTACAAAATATATGCAAACAAATTGGCAGTAGTTTACAAACTATTTACAAATAAGTTGCACGTATTTCACAAACAACTTCCCAGTAATTTACAAACAAATCCCAGTAATTTACAAATTAGATACAAACTATTGACAAACAGTTTGTCAAGTACTGAGAAACCTTGTGAATTTACAAACAGTTTACAAAAATTTTACAAAGAAGGCATGCAATTTATAGCGTCCACCGCAGGCAACTCTGTTGCTTCTTTTTCCCGAGTCAAATGCAACGCTGTTTTGGGCGAGAAATGCGCCAAGGGAGTCTGCTGTCCCCTCTTCGTCAATCAATCCCTTCACAATCCATCCCTTCACAATCCCTATACTTCCTAGCCTACGTGTAGACCCCTACACAGAAACCCGTTTTTCTGTGTAGGGGTCTACACGTAGGCTATATACTTCCCTGCAATCCCAACGAAAACATTGCTCGTACAGTGAGCCTTGGGGAAGCGATTTGAATCGGATAAAAGAAGCCACAGAGTTGCCTGCGTAGGAGGCTATGCAATTTACATAGTATGTCAAACTACAATTATAGTATGTAAATTGGAATTACAGTCTATTTCCAAAGTAATTACATATTACGTCAAATTTGGTTCAAGATTTTATGTTATGGTTCAAAAGGGTAGACTAGATGGTTTAGTTTAGTGTGCTCCTCAATTATTTTTAAGACCCCGAGTGGCCGGTGGTCCAACCCAGGATTTGAACCTGTGTGGGTAACCACTAGACCACAACAGCTGGTCATCAGCTGGTCATATAGCCTGCGTGCAGACGCTCCGTATCCGGCCCTGATTAATCGGGCTCGGGGATTAAGAGCGTCTGCGAATCAGTGTCGTATTTCGTGTTCTGTAATTTACGCGGTTTATGGCGTCATTTAGCGTAAATTATACTGTTCCGTATATTATGTATATTTCCGGTTGAGGAGACTAAAATGTAGTGTTTTAGTTATTCGTTATGTCGGTCGTCGGAAGAATGTTTATTCTGCAAAAAAGCTTTTAACCGAAAGACAAATACTTTAATAATCCAAGGACGAAGTAAGGAAAACTTTCCGTTTGAACTTGAGAGCTTAAAATTCACAATCCGTTCCAACTCAAGCAAGTATCATTGTAGAAGCTGTGTCAATGTTCTAAAGAAACCGCGCGGTTTGATAGAGCAAATCCATCACATTGAAGCACTTTTAAAATCTAGCCATGAGAGTACCAGTTGTTCAACGGATCAATGGTTAAAGAGAAGTAATCCCGCCATCGAGTCTACCGCTAAAAAATCTCGCAACGACGACGCAGCTTCGGCATCGTCTTCTGTTGACGAAATGGTGTTTCCTAATCCTATGTTGCTTCAAAGCACACAAGTAAAATATGGACCACATTTAGCAAGATCAGAAGCCAGTGTTTTGTCAGAATCTCCCATTTCACACCGCGCAGGAAACACGGACAACACCGAGGTCTTCATTAAGGTGAAATTATTACTATATAAAAGCGTAAGAAGCTTCTGCGGAATGGTGAAATGGCCAAGCAAATGTCGTGAGCGAATGCTGCCATCTTCTATGTATTAACCAATCAAAGCTTCTGTTGATGTTCAGCTGATGCAAAGCACCAATCAGCTCCTGTATTATAATAACATTTAATATGTAGCCAATCACCGAGCGTCCCCAGAATCCTTGCGGACAGACGACGTCACAGAACAAGAAATACGGAGCTGATTCATAGAATTCCGCCGTCTATGCGTAGGCTACTGGTCATATGCAACCGAAATGAATTGGTCTATGATAGTTACTTTCGAGTTTACTTTTATACTTGTTCTCGGGGCATGTCATTTCGTTCTCATCACTACTGCTGAATTACCACAACCCACTACGATTCAAGAAATTAACGTGAATACAGAACAATACGTTCATGAAACCGAAGAAGAATTCCTCTCCATCGCTCTTGACTCATCGTTGATACGTCATGGCTGGCGCGGATTCAACTTTACTTCAGATAAGATTCAAAATCTAGCGCGTGGTTTGTCCCCAGCTTACCTGCGAATTGGCGGTACTGATGCAGATTTTCTCCTGTTCGACGAAAAGGATTATGGCCAACGCGAGCCGCGCTCGGAAGAAGAAACCAAAGCCGGTACCAAGGGCAAGGGTGCACATGGCGCGAGCGCCGAGTACACGAATTTTACAATGAGCCCTTCGGACGTCAACAACATCTTTAACTTCGCGAAGGACTCTTCGCTGAGGTTATTATTTGACCTTAACGTGCTGTTGTCGCGTACATCACAGTCTGGTGCATGCCACTGGGACTCCAGAAATGCAGAGAAACTTATGAGATATATTGCGGGGAAAGGATTTGAGTGTAGCTGGGAGCTTGGCAATGAACCAGTAGATCTGAAAGGACTGGTTAACAGAACAATAACAGGAACAGAATTAGCGAAAGATTTTCAAATTCTTCGAGAATTACTGGTTAAACATCCAGAGTATGGAAATTTGCTTGTTGGGCCTGATGTTTCTTCCCCTTGGAATGGTGAGACAAGGGGAGGATTTCTAAAAGAATTTCTTTCTAATGTAAACAACAATATCGACGCCATGACATATCATCAGTATTACACTGCCAACAACGCATCTGTGACTGACTTCTACGATCCTCAAGTTCTCGATGATCTTATCAAGGAAATCCAACAAGTAGACGATATCGTCACGAAGTCCGGCGCCACGATTAGCCGCTGGCTTGGCGAAACGTCTAGCTCGTACGGTGGTGGTGTTCCGGGTGTCTCCGATAGCTTCGTCGCCGGATTTATGTGGCTGGATAAACTGGGCGTCGCAGCTAGACTCAAGCATAACGTTGTGATACGACAAGCCTTTTATGGGAGTTCTTATTCCCTGATCAACCGTAAATCCTTTAACCCCTTTCCGGACTATTGGTCTTCGTTGTTGTACAAGACCTTGGTCGGACAGAGAGTTCTTCTAGTGCACGATGGCATTGAACTTGATCGAAAAATCAGGGTCTATGCGCATTGTACATCGAAAAGATCTATTTACGCACGAGGGAGCGTTGTTTTTGTAGTGTTGAACACGCAAGTAGACGACAACGCACAGTTAGTGTTTACGAAAGATTTACAAGACCTTCCAGTCGACCAATATTTGCTTACCCCAGGGGTTGACGGGAATTTGAGATCACAAACAGTGAAGTTGAATGGTGTGCTTCTGAAAATGATTAACGATACATTTTTACCGGTTATTCAGCCGAAACGAATTACCCCACCTCTAGGAAAGGTATTGTTGCCACCATTATCGTATGGGTTCTTCGTTATTCCTAAAGGCAACGCGAATGCCTGTCAGACTCAAGGCCTGCAAGCCGGATATGTTAATGAGTTTGGAAAACTATTTCCGATGGTCAAAGTATGATTTAAACAGGATTTTATAGTAGGATATGATTTAGTATGATTGTAAGGTTAATATAAGAACATATGGTGATATAGATAATAATTGATATATGATATATGATATATAATAAGATTACGATTGATATATGATGATTGATGTAGTATTTAAAACACAAGAAGGAGCGTTTTAAGCGCGCAGTGCGAGCATTTTAGATATCATAAAACGCGAGTTCGAGTGTTTTAAATAGCTTCAAAAACAATTGATTGTAATCACTAAGGAGTGTACTGGTTTTTATTTTCTATTAGAGGTAAATTGGGTTGATGTATGCAATGCAAATTAGCAGGAATTTTATATAAAGTTCGTAGAGACTTTATATAATTTTCATGCTGATTAGTATTCATGGATTTTATCAGGTATAAAAGCCTTGCGCGTGACTAAATACGGAAATGTGATTGGACAATTTGGTTAATGAATATTAATGAGTTTTTTAAGTAATATATGAACAACGAGAGCGAGTGTTTCACCGGGATATCCAAACACGAGAAAATAATGGTGAAAACACGAGCGCGCAGCGCGAGTGTTTTTGTCCATTGTTTTCGAGTGTTTGGATATCCCGGTGGGACACGAGCTCGAGTTGTTCATATAGCTTCTGAAATGAATGGAGAGGTAAGAGAATGTTTTCGTTTGCTGATTTGAATAGAATTTCTAACGAAGGATATCGTAATTAGGAATTCTATTGAGATATTACACAATGCATAACTGAAGTGGGTTTTCCACGATGAATAGATAATGATAAATTAAATAGTGGAGTTGAGATGATTGTGATGCATGGTAGAGGGTTTTGTTTCTGCGAGTATTAAACTGGACAAGTGTGTGTTTACTGGCTGTAACATTAGATTTGTGGTAGACGACAAAGAGTGAATAAAGGAATTTTGTGTGTGAATTTGTTTGCTGACTTGATTTTGCATACGTAATTAAGATATTTGATCCAAACACTTGGATCAAATATCTTAATTACGTATGCAGCTGAAATCTTTTGTCTGGCGGTGTTTGACCGGGGTATCCAAACAGCATCATGTGACCGAATGCTTACATGCTGAATTTTAGAAGTAATGTTTAAAACACGAGCAGCAGTGTTTTATCAGATATAAAACACGAGGCGCAGCCGAGTGTTTTATATCTGATAAAACACTGCTGCGAGTGGTAAGTTCGTTGGCGTGGTAATTTTGAAAAATAACGTTGTCTAAGCCGAGAAAATCAAAGCTAAAGTTTATGTAAATTAGGATGAATCTTTATCACATATAAAGATACGACACGGTGGTGATTTTCCTTTGTGTTTTCCTCATGAATTATTAATGAGTTTTTTAAATATATATATAAGATAACGATTGAGGTACCAGGCGGGAGGCCGTAATTTGAATATAAAAATCAAAGCCCAGCAAATAACTTTTAGGCACAGCATTTCAGTCGAACATTTTATTATAGCTAACGTTTCGTTGTATATCACAACATCATCCGAGCAGATTAACAAGTAACATTGTATTACCTCGTTCTTTTAACCGCTTTACTTTCTGAATAAAAACAGAAATTTAAAGAGGTTTTTTTTAAAGAACGAGGTAATACATAACATCTTTCGTTCTGTTGCTAATATATCTATCGTTCTGTTGCTAATATATCTATCGGTCTGTTGCTAATATATCTATCGTTCTGTTTCTAATATATCTATCGTTCTGTTGCTAATATATGCTAATATATGCTAATATATTTGGAACCTCATAACTATTATCGATGATTGTCCGCATTTGCCATTAAATCTAAGTCCTAGACAAGTAGAATGCTGTGTAGACGGTGTTTTGGACATAGCAAAGCAAAAAGGTGCTGAACTGCCAAACGCTTCGTATATATATGGCAACATAACGCAGACGCGCAGTGCATGACGGTTGATACTCGTTCTTTAATCCAGATCCAGATCATAGTTCATGGTGTATGAGATGTAATATTGATATATACTGTAGTTAGTGTTTACTAAGTTATTCATTAGTGGTTTGTTACGCTGAGCCAGTTGTTCAAATATCGATTAGCTAACCCTGAATTTAGTAGTTAGTGCAGGATATTCATGAAGGAATTGTGCGAATGGCAACCTAGAAAGTTTGGGTTTTCCTTTATAGTTCTTGTTGAATTGCCTATTTCAGCTTTTATGTATTTGTAATCTTTGGCACTTTCGTTGAAGTGTTAAAATGTTAAAATGGTATAGATTAGAATATTATATATATTTGTGCTATATCTCCTTTTGAACAACTTGAGTCCTAAAGACTTACGGCCAGCATCCTCAAGCCCTAATAAGAAGTGGTGTAAGATATTTATGCTGAAACAAACAAAAAACTTATCTGTTTTTAAGTAATATATTATGTAAACTATTTGTAAAAAATGTATATAGATATAATAAACCTTTTAATTTGTCCTTAATTTAACAAAAATAAAGTATTTCTTACTCGATGTTTCGGCAGTGTATCATAATTATATTACTTTGATCTTTTGCTTTGCTTTTCGCGCTGGCACTTTGCGATTCATATTGCGAACATACCCACCTAATAAATTAGTCTGATCGATAATTTGTGAAATGGAAAACTTGGGAATTTGGACTCAACTGATGATATAAACAAAGCCAACAAATAATTTCGCAACCAGGCAGTCAGTTTGACGCTACTCTGGCTTTAAAAAGTTTTTTGAACGTAACTTTAAACGTTACTGTCCATGACCCAACGTTTCGGCACTCTAATCTAGTGTCTTCATTAGGGGTGATCAATGATCATTGTAAAGATAGGATCCCTATTTATACCTTCATAGAACTATAGTATAACTATAGACAGTAACTTTTAAAGTTACGTTCAAAAAACTTTTAGGTTTACTTTTTTTCTTAAGATTTTAAAACATTGTTATTTTAGGAACACTCTCACGACGCCTTTGCGTCTGACGTAATTGGACTTTTCGTTGACTATAAATACAGTATTACAAGCTATCTTAAACTGCAAGGGCCACTTGTGGGATAACTATTGAACTAAAGGCAGACTGTAGGATAACTATTGAACCAACGGAACTAGGATAACTAGTGAACCAAGAAATTTGAAAGTGTTTTTATTATAAAAAAATATTCAATTTGGTTGTAAACCATTGCTTACATGAAGTAGCAAACGCGAAACAAAGATGGCGGAAAGCGAAGTCGTCTCGAGCATTATATTCAGCAGTACGATTGACGAAAGTAAGTTTCACTCGGTTCAGACAACATCGACAAGTGATAAAACACATTGTTGGGAACTGGAGGAATATTATAGCGTGGCGAAATGCGTGGAATGCATCAGAAACAATCATTTTGCCAAGGTACAAATCCCTAAAAATAAATAGTGCATATGCCATGAAAAAAGGCTCTCACTTCGTGTACCGGACACAGAATATTACATCCTTGAAATATTTAGTTTAAAAGTAGGGTTAGTATTCCTTTACTTCAGGGTTAGGACTAGAGTTTTTATTTGGGTTATGGTTAGGGTTAACCGTTTTTGTTCTTGTAAAGCTTCTGAATCCCGAGAAAATAATGCACCGATCAATTCGAAGGTGTAACGTCCCCCCCGGGCATTTGACTTTCTGGATGTTTCGATGATCAAATTCCCCACCCGCTGGCAAAAACGTTGTTACAATGCCCTACCTTTCAAGCTCCACATAGCCTGATCAGAGTACAATGGACAAATACAGTAAATACTATAAAAATACAGTGTATACTATACAAAATATTAAAACTCGCGTCGTCTCGACAGTTTTTTTTACGCGCGTATGAAGATCTTTACTATATAAAACAATATTTCAAGAAAGTGTATAAATTATAAACAGTGTCAATTCGTAACCGGAGTCTGCGGTTCTTTTGCCCAGCGGAAAACGGGTGTAGGCATGCATGCACTTCATGTTAGGTCTACAAAATAGTTTACATAGGGAGAATCAAATGCCCCACCACAACGAGTTTTGCTTACACCAAATGCCTGCCTCCCAGGAGCATGAACAACTACAAATGCCCGACCCTTGCCCAGGGGGGGATGTTACACCTTCGATTTGATCTGTGCATAACCTTGATGTGCCTATGATGTAGTCTGTGTCCATGTACACAAAGGAGATGCCATATGAAACAAGACAAGGCCCGGCACACATTTGTGTTTGTTGGCGAAAACGTCGGCATACAAAAATCTCAAAAGATCTCAAAAGAACCAGGGGCGTACGCGAAAGAACACATGTTTTTACATATTTTAATATTTTTTGGCACACAACTGCAAATAATACACTAGTCAATTGAAACTACTGACCACGGGACTATGCGGGGATTTTAACATTTCACGAGTGTTAAAAACCGGGCTCAAAAATACCGTTCAGTTGCTCAGTTTTCAATAAGTTTTCAATAAGAAAAATATTCTTACAACAAACACACAAACATTTTTTTCTGACCATGCTAAATCGATTAGTTCCCAGACTCTACAAATGTTAAATCTCGGCTACCCCATCCCCACTTTTTCATGTCAGTGGTCAGTGTTAAAATCCCGGTACCAAAAGAGCGATGTTTGTTAAAACCTTGTATGGTGTCGGGGGTCCGGGGTTTCAATTGACTAGTGCATACGGAACTGCAATAACTGCTGTCCAGCGCACATAGTCATAAATTGTATATTCCAAACGAGGTCGGCGTTCGCGTCTTTGGAACGATGTTTTTTTAGAAAAACAATAGCGCTACTTAGCCATGTAAATAACCACTAACCCCAAAACAACTGAGATGCTAACCCTAACCCCCACCTAATCAGTTTTCTACCTCCCCCCCTTAAGTGTCTATCTACCCCTTGGCTGTATTTTCTATGGTTATACTAAATAACATCATCCCAAAGACACGGACTGTACCCTTGTTGTATAAAGAAATAATGTGTAGTAATGTAGTTTATAGTTTTGCACCTTACAATGTCACAGGTTGCTCTTCAATTTCCCGATTCCCTGTTATGTGATGCTGCCAAAGTTGCCCAACTGCTTGAGAGTCAAAGTAGTTGTAAAATATTCATCTTAGCTGATACATCTTATGGCAGGTACAGTACGAGTATATGATTTATTTATCACGCAGGATAAGCAGTGGCGTAGCCAAGGTCTATACATTGGAGGAGGCGCGTGGTACCTGTGGGGGGGGTCCGGAAATTTTTTGAATTCTGGGGCCTCTGCGATGTGATTTCCTGTTTCACAAGAAAGTTTAGCTAATATATCTTTGTGTATATAGAAAAGTTACATTTGTAAAAACACATGTTGATCTTATAACTTTAAAGAGTGAGTGTCAGGGTAGTGCTTTGCGCGCTTGTTTTCTTCTTGGCGGCCATTTTATGGGACGCCTATTTCAGTTCACAAACGAATCCGTCGATATTTGATCAATCCTTCTTATAAATTATCCATTTTCAAGTTTTCTAAGAATTAAATATACCTGAGTGATCAATTATTGTGATATTTTTCGTAAAATTTACTATGTCTATAGTAATCTTTTCGATACATAGAAGCTGCTACGAGCGCTTCGCCTCTGAAGCGTGGAAGGCCGGGTTATGCTGCTGAAACAGCGCGAATAAGTTTCCGAATGGAAGTGTTTGATGAGTGACTAGTAAAGAAATATATTTTGTTTCTTCTGATGTTTTGTTCATTTGAATTTGCAAAGATTCAGGAACTAAAGCCATCCGGGCCAGCTTGTTCGTCAGAAACGGCGTTGCGCGCGGCCCGCAGTGGTTCACAAACAAGCGAACCGCAACTGTTCAAATCGTCTTGAACATTAACTTCATAACGCCCCGAAGTCAGGATCGGAGTCCAATTTCAACATTTCCAAATAAATCTACAGTTCACATGCAAATTATAGTTCTAACGATGCGATGCACTGCAATCAATTCGTATGAAAACAAAAACACAAGCGCGCAAAGCACTACCCTGACACTCACTCTTTAATATTAACACATATATGTACTCAAAAATATGATTGAAATAATACGCTTGTAATGTAAATTATTACTTGCAGTTAGTAAGACCCCAATTATATATATTGTCATCTATTAAAGCACTCACAGGAATGTTGGGAGGATCCAGCGATCATTTCGTACCCCCCCCCCAAATATTTTCTCCTCGGATTTGGGCTTTTCACAGGGGCTGTCTTGAAGATGATTGGGGGGGCAGATTGCCCCCCCTTGGCTACGCCACTGAGGATAAGGTTGCCCTATTTATCCGAGCCAGAGGCTCATGTTTCAACAGTAAATACGCACCTAAAATGAACAGGTTTTGTGATTAGCTATATGGAACAAAAGTGGTTAGGTTAGGACATCGGTTTCTTTGTGGTTGATTCTATTGATTTATTGCTTAAATCAACCAATCACAAAACTTGATAGTATAGGTAGGTGACGACCCTGTTTTAAGCGTTCGACTATTCAGTTTATCACTCTTAGGTGAACAAAACACCTAACTGATAGGGATTCCGAGGGCCTACGATTTAAGGTCGTTTAAAGTAGCAAAAACGTTGTTTAATAGAACCGCCGTTCAATACATTTGTCAAGCTCACTTGCTCACGGCCACACCCACCAAAATATTTTCGTGGCCATGCCCACCAAAATTTTTGGACGGCTAATTTTTGAGATCCTGGCACTTAATGGTCACCACATTGCATAACTATTAACTTCATTAAGTAAACATAATGTTCAATCATGATTAAGCATATAACACATACAAGATATTAAAAATAGGTACGTAATGCGTACATGTGTCTACTGGAAATCATGCTGTGAGTCACGAATGTCGACTGTATACTTCCAAAGCCTCGTTTTCAACTTTGATTTGTATACTCATGGAGCTGGGGGAATAAAAGAATAATCATTGAGTCATTTGTTTCATGTTTCAAGAAAATGTCTCACCAAAGTTGAATACGAAGTAAGTACAGTTGAATGTGGCGTTCAATAAGCAATGCATGAAAATGCGTAAATGTGTTGCTAATTTGAACATGGCACATACTATACTTAAGAAATAAAAAATGTGTCGCGTGTGATAGCCGAGTGTTTTACTAGCTTCTCGAGTGCCATTATAACTCGATAATCAAACAAGACAAAGTTTTTTATTTCTTTTATAAAAGAACACCATTATTATTAACAATAAAGCCATGAAAAATGTAGATTTACCTGTTATAAGAGGCGTTGTTATGTGCGTTGCTAGGAAGCCTTTATTGAAAACACGTTGGCGATTTTAGCGATGAAAACACACTAAACGTTGCATTTAAAACATTCTGTTGTGTTAGTACCTTGATTAGCCTTGTATCCAGGTATTCTTTGACTTCCTTTTGTGATTTAAGCTACTTAAAATCCGTCAAAAACGACAAAATCTACGCGAAGAATCACGTCAGCTTATGCTTTATTGAGTTATAATGCACGGTTTTTGAGCTCAGTAACCAATCAGATAGCGTGTTCTCGCTCATTTACTTCCGGTTATTTTATAAATACATTTTTATACGGGCTGTTTCCAAAATATAGCATGATCATAAACATGCCTCCAAGTTTCATTTGAAGTGCACTTGTAAAGTTCACATGTAAATAAAACATCTGGGGCTGGTTATACGAAGCCTGGATAGTTTATCTGGTGGATAAGTCCTAGCTGGAGAACCGCTCTAGTGGTGCTTTGAACAACCCAGTTTAACTTTTACGGTAAATACGTACCTAAAATGAACAGGTTTTGTGATTGGCTATATGGAACAAAGGTGGTTAGGGTTGGGACATTGGTTTCTTTGTGGTTGATTCTATTGTTTTATTGTTTTAATCAACCAATCACAAAACTTGATACCGGGTGACCCAAAAAAAAGTACTCCGGTTTGATTCATAATAACTTCTAAACGAGTGAAGCTATTAAACTGAAATAACTTTCATTAGATAGAGGGAAGACTAACTTAGATTTTGAAATATGACAGTTGTATTTTACTTAAAAATTCACGGAGATATTAATGTTCAAACTCGGTAGCATATTTCTGGATGTGTCTAAAATATGCAAAAAACGCCGTATCAAATATTAATCAAGCTTTGCTCAACTGAAACACGCACTATTAGCAGTAAATAAATGACACTTGACAAATTGTTTATTATGAAACGAAGTATTATTATTGACAAAATACAAGCAAGATTTATTCGTTCGGAATCGCGTGTCCTCTAGCACGAATGCACTGCCTAGCCCGTGACACCATTGCGTCGAAGGAGTCATGGATCATTCGTTGTTCTAGATTACGGCATGCTGTCACAATTGAGTTGCGAAGCTCTTCTAAATTCTGCGGTTGCTGATCATGTGGTACATTGCAAATTTGTTCATGTTCAGAATAAACTCAGAATGAAACACAATCAAACCATAACTCCATAAGACATAACATGCAACTCCCCAGAGACATCCAACATTAAGAATTTGATACGGCGTTTTTTGCATATTTTAGACACATCCAGAAATATGCTACCTATTTTGAACATTAATATCTCCGTGAATTTTTAAGTAAAATACAACTGTAATATATCAAAATCTAAACTAGTCTTCCCTCTATCTAATGAAAGTTATTTCAATTTAATAGCTTCACTTGTTTAGAAGTTATTATGAATCAAACCGGAGTACTTTTTTTTGGGTCACCCGGTAGTATATAGGTAGGTGGCGACCCAACTTTTATGCAGTGAACAGATCAACAGCAATATCACATAGATAAGTCACTATTCAGTTTGCAGATAATATAATACTCTGAGTCATATATCTGATTTATTGTTTCAGTTGCTGTGTTGATGAAATTGCTGCTGAGCATGTCAAAGGAGATCTCATCATTCATTTTGGTCCTGCTTGTCTTAGTCTGTATGTCCTGCATGTGGTATTAGTACTATTAGACCATATTCCAAATGACCGCCAATTTAGTGTAATAAGGCGTTATTAGCAGAAATCCCTCCGCCTTCTGACTGGCTGTTAAAGTTAGCACTTCCGCACGACGTTGCGCTAGTGGCATAAATTTCGCTGGCAAAATTATTAATTTTTTCAAAGTTCAAGTCAACTATTTATAGGAATGTTGCGTCTCGTGCAAATTCGCCAAACCACTGTTGCCTGTGCAGTCTGAGAACAGAACTGACTTGCAGGGCTCAAAATAACGGCCGGTCAACGGACAATGACCGGCCAAAAATGCCTCTTGACCGGTCACTTTTTTATCTCACCGGTCATTTTGACCGGTCGACACATTTGTATGCTTTCCGATAGAATTTTAAATCGTTTTTTCTCTTCGGCATATCTGCTAAAATCTTGTCAGAGAAAGACTGTATATTCGTCAAGTTACGTACGACAAAAACATTGTTTGTTCTTGTCCAAAACGTAAATACAGGTATATGCTGGTTGCACTTGAAAGGTTTCGATTTTGTTTCGGAGGAAGGAGGTGAGCAGAGTGACGACGAGGAAGCAATGCAGGAGGGTAGTGACGTCGAGGTTACAGACTCATTCAAGCAAGATAACACTTTGATAAGAGAGCTGGCTGAGTTGGAATGAAGAGTTTGTGCTGCTCTTGACTTAACTTTGAAAGTTAACATGTGCTCAATTTATACACAAGTGACAAGAATAACGCTTTGTTTTCTTTTGCGTTTTTGTTTTTGGTATTTGTTAATTCGTAATAATTATTTAGGTAGGCGAGTCGTTTTAGGCTAAATATAGTAAGTGGTATGAAAAATTTAACTCCGTCAAAGACTACCTGTATAATGAGTAAAGTTTATTTCTCAATATTAAGATTATATGTAGAAAACAATAAGCTTTAGACAACCACCTAATCAACGATGATAACGTTGCCTGTTCACTTTTACAATGTGATTGCTAACGTCTTGAGCGTTTAAAACATGAAACAATAAAAGCGATGTCTCGAAACAAATTCCTTATTGTTTGTTTCACTTCATGTAATTGTATGCGTATTAATGACCGGTCAAAAACAGATTTTGACCGAGCTAAAATCAAGTTGACCGGTCATTTTGCAGGTCGGCCGTTATTTTGAGCCATGACTTGACCAAGTTGTAATCACGCTGTCGTACAGTATATTAGTTCTTTTCGAATGCGTGACTTTTCTGTTCGCCGTTGTTATATATGTACGCGACACTTCGCCCAATTTATCGGAGCTCATTCGAGATTTGGCACAAAGGCTTGGCAATATTGACATGTTCTTTCTGATTTCGGGAAGAAATATAATCTCGTATAACGCCATATATTTATAAAACACAAAACTGAAGACAATCACGCTTTGATTCAGGATAGCGTCAAACTTGTGCAGCAAACTCTTTCGTTTTCATGAATAACAATCCAATAACATACAGTATACATGATTTGAGAGTTTTAAATACTGTATTCGTTGTCTATTGAAACAGCTAAACCTTGAAAGTTGAAATACAGATACATTTCAGATAATTATTTTAAAAATATTCATAATTTTGCCGGCGATAATTTATGCCACTAGCGCATACGTCATGCGGAAGTGCTAAATTTATCGGCCAATGAGAAGCCGAAATGATTCCTGTTAATAACGCCTTTAGGGAACCGGTCATTATTAAAAATAGGGGGTGGCACCGAAGAGAAAATGGTTGGGTGAACAAAATTTTGAGTAAGTCAAAGGTTGGGTAAATAAAAAACAAACCAACTCAAAGGTTGGGTAGAAAAAAAATGTAATGTATAGTTCCAAAGCATGACTCACTCAAATATTAAAGACTATGTAAGAAAGAAATATTATATTGGCATATGATATTTATACAATAATTATGTCAATCAGTCAGTCACTATCTTGATCTTTTTCAGATTCTTCATGTAACATCATCATCATCGTCATCATCATTATCATCATCATCATCAACATCATCATCCTCCTCAAACATCATCATCTTCCCTCATCTCTATGATGTGGAAAAAGTTAAAGTTTTGGGGTGGGTATTTATTTTTTAATTGATATCTGAGGTTGGGTAAAGAAAAATAGTGACCTTTTAATGGTTGGCTCAGCAAAAATTTTACCAAGAAAAACATTTCTCTTCGGTGCCACCCCCCATTTTTAATAATGACCAGTCCCTTAGTATAAACAAACTCAAAATAAGTCTTGAAGTATTCTGTCTATCACTGACGAAACCCTTTCAATTAGATATCATGTTAAAGTATCTATTAATCCCAGATTTGATCTTACTGATATATATTCTACATGAAGTGAATAGTTGAATGTCAAAATATTTTATGATTTGAGCTTTGCGTTGATGTTCTACAAAGGTTTGGACACACGTGGCAACAAATTGCGGGAGCGTGTTGTGCGGATATTTCCCCTGTTGAGAACACACGATATTTACTCTTATCCTCCTCTCTTTTTTTGCTCTTGTATGTTGTTATTTATCTTGTATATAATTTCTTATTTTTTGTAAAATTTCAAGTTCAGTTGCAATCGCTGACCAGTTTCTTGATCAGTGGTTGTAACTAAAAGAAATACTATTATGTATATAGTTATTGGTTTCCCTTGTGGTCGCTCTTGATTTAGTGGTGGCCAAGAGGGATTAGACTATATATATAGTTATTGGTTTCCCTTGTGGTCGCTCTTGATTTAGTGGTGGCCAAGAGGGTTAGACTAACTATTTTTAGCGAAAACCTAGGCTACTTTGCTCTCTGCACACATTACACCAATCTGCAACTTTAGTAATAAAAATATCTACATGTGTCTAATTATTAATCTAAATGTAAATAATATCTCAAAAATAGTGTGAATAAAACTTGAACTTGAAAAGGAAAATAAAATAACGTTCTTTGATTGGTTTATTTTAATTTTGTCGCAGGGACTAGTTGCTGTTTATACGATGGGACATCGGACATGTTGCGAGGAAAATTTTTTCCCCACGACAAGATTTCGCATGGTGTATACGATGGATTTGTCCCTGCAACATTTCCCTACGACACGTCGTCGCGATTTGTCGCTTCGTGTGTCCCAACCTTAACGGTTTGTTTGTCCAAATGCTAATGACCGTGTCGTCAAATCAGTCACCATTTCAGATACAATATTCTTCTGCTAGAGAAATTGAACCTAATTCAAACGTTAATGATACACTTGAATGCTATACTAGAGCAACCTCGTTCTCAGGGCATTTTGCCTCCACGGTGGAAGGTCCATTCTATAATGCGATTGGCTTGTCATAAAACTCAATTAATTCAGCCGAGTATAATTATTCATCCAAATCTGAATGCTGTCGTTAAATTTTACCGCAAATTAGAAGTGATAGCTTTCGCTAAATTGGATATATGCATCTTCATATCTTTTGTAAGAGATAACCATGGATGTATGGTGGATTATTAAGCTTGTTAGCTGCTTTTATGGCGACGAATGCTAACACGAACAACTCTGAAGAGCATTGAATATTTCTCAATTATTCAGGTCAACAAAGTAGACAAAGGCAATGGAACAAAGACCACAAAAATTATCATATCTAAACACCCAGAAATTCTGGGTGTCATGTGACCAGCCGATCCCAGGGCCATTTTCGCCGACCCTCCACCGTGGAGGCAAAATGCGCTGGGAACGAGGTTGATACTAGAGATTTTATCAACTTTTTCACTCAAATCCTCAACCAGTCTATCACATGGAAAGCTGAAAAGAAGACCTGGAGCTAGGGGTGTGACACCCCCAAAAACAAGCTTCTATCTATATAGGACGTAGTCGGTACAAGCTCGTGCGTCAGTCGGTCGAAGTGAGTTTACACCCCCCTGTAAAATGTTCTAAGTAAGCTGAAAAGAAACATTGAACATCAAAAGCTCAAATCATAAAACATTTTAGTATTCAACTATTCACTTCATGTGGAATATATATCAGTAATATCGTATTTTTGGGTCATTAAAGTTTTTCTTCTTCAGAACAAAACGTATTCCTGTCCTTTTCATATTTGGTAAAGAGCCCATTAATATAAGAGATTGCTGTCAGTCGTTTAAAAGCTGCGTTCCAGATTTAGATTGTAGAATTGTCATTATCTATGAAGTCGTTTACGATCACGCTATAGGTAAGAATACTCTGTATCTTTTATTATTATTATTATTATTAAAAATATTTTAAGAGGAATGCTCCTTCACCCAAGAGTGATTTTCAAGGAGGTCCTCTATCAATACAATAGTAGAACTAACTAATATATACCTATTTACAACATTATATTATATACCTATGTACGTATAGCATATATATGTATAAAAAAATAACTAAGAATAAAAATAAGAAATAAGTAAATTATTTAAAGTTAATAAAAATATATACTATTAATAGTAAAAACGTCAAAATAACTGACTTCAACCGTCTCTTAAAAACAGCAAGTACTAGAATATCCCTGATGTCATTTATCTATGTATGCATTATTTCTGTCGTACCTAGGCGCTTGCATGTATTCATACTGATACATGTATCAAGGCTTCGTGTATATTAGGGCGGAGTTTTTCTGCGCATGCACAGATCGATTTTTTAAAAAAAAATTTAATTTTAAAATTTCTAAAAATTTTTAAATTAAAATTTTAAATTTTTTTAAAAAAATTTCTGAAAAAAATCGAACTGAAAAAATTGATCGGCGCATGCGCAGAACAAAATCGATCTGCGCATGCGCAGAACAAAATCGATCTGCGCATGCGCAGAACAAAATCGATCTGCGCATGCGCAGAACAAAATCGATCTGCGCATGCGCAGAACAAAATCGATCTGCGCATGCGCAGAACAAAATCGATCTGCGCATGCGCAGAACAAAATCGATCTGCGCATGCGCAGAACAAAATCGATCTGCGCATGCGCAGAACAAAATCGATCTGCGCATGCGCAGAACAAAATCGATCTGCGCATGCGCAGAACAAAATCGATCTGCGCATGCGCAGAACAAAATCGATCTGCGCATGCGCAGAACAAAATCGATCTGCGCATGCGCAGAACAAAATCGATCTGCGCATGCGCAGAACAAAATCGATCTGCGCATGCGCAGAACAAAATCGATCTGCGCATGCGCAGAACAAAATCGATCTGCGCATGCGCAGAACAAAATCGATCTGCGCATGCGCAGAACAAAATCGATCTGCGCATGCGCAGAACAAAATCGATCTGCGCATGCGCAGAACAAAATCGATCTGCGCATGCGCAGAACAAAATCGATCTGCGCATGCGCAGAACAAAATCGATCTGCGCATGCGCAGAACAAAATCGATCTGCGCATGCGCAGAACAAAATCGATCTGCGCATGCGCAGAACAAAATCGATCTGCGCATGCGCAGAACAAAATCGATCTGCGCATGCGCAGAACAAAATCGATCTGCGCATGCGCAGAACAAAATCGATCTGCGCATGCGCAGAACAAAATCGATCTGCGCATGCGCAGAACAAAATCGATCTGCGCATGCGCAGAACAAAATCGATCTGCGCATGCGCAGAACAAAATCGATCTGCGCATGCGCAGAACAAAATCGATCTGCGCATGCGCAGAACAAAATCGATCTGCGCATGCGCAGAACAAAATCGATCTGCGCATGCGCAGAACAAAATCGATCTGCGCATGCGCAGAACAAAATCGATCTGCGCATGCGCAGAACAAAATCGATCTGCGCATGCGCAGAACAAAATCGATCTGCGCATGCGCAGAACAAAATCGATCTGCGCATGCGCAGAACAAAATCGATCTGCGCATGCGCAGAACAAAATCGATCTGCGCATGCGCAGAACAAAATCGATCTGCGCATGCGCAGAACAAAATCGATCTGCGCATGCGCAGAACAAAATCGATCTGCGCATGCGCAAATTCTTTTTCAATCTGCGCATGCGCAAATTTTTTCTGCGCATGCGCATATCGATTTTTTTTTTCTGAAAAAATCTAACGGAAAAATCGATCTGCGCATGTTACGATTGCTTTCTTTTCCTCAGATGAAATTTATTCGGAGCTTGCTGCAGAGTATAAGAACATTATTCGATCGTATGTGGATTGTCCAGACGATATCCTCAAGGAAAAGAATGACACACATGGTGTTGCTCAAAATATTGTCGAACATCAAAAGCATAATAACCAGCATCGTGATTGTGTAGAGAATGAAAAGGATACTAGTGGATGCGAGGGAGCAAACAGGGATGGTAGTGAATGTGTGCGACCGGCCAAAGATGATAGTGAATGTACGCAATGTGACTGTGATGAACCTTTCTTTAACAAAAAGTTGAGGCAGCTTTCTGTCACCGGAAGGGATGGGAAATATTGTAGGTATGATAAGAAGAAATAAGAAAATTGTTAATGTGCCCCTGTTATCAAATTTTTGGTATCCCGAATTTTTACATATTTGTAAAGAGCATGGTGATCTTACTATAAGACATTTTTAATGAGTGAAAATTCTCTAGGGAAGTCGGCTTTTCAGACTGTTTTTAGACGAGATTATACGGCCGCCATTACTCGAACATGTTCGGGACGTTTAGGTTGCGATTAGAAGAAGTGATGTCAAAGACTCAACACGTGGCTAGTTGTGTATGAATATAAAGCTACTTAGGGAAAACTTTCTATTGTAACTTGTCGTATAATTTCCATAAAGCTGTGTCCTCTGCTGTGGAATCGCGGGCTCGTCTGGAACAAGTTTTGAGCAATGGCGGACAAAATTTGGGCGACTTTGGAGGTTAAATTTCTTGTGATAGAATGTTGTTCATTTTTTGGCAAATGCGAATATTTATTTACCTAAAATGATGTTCTGTAACAAAAAATGCCAGGAAACGTAATGTGATATTTCGTCGCAGGGGCACTTTAAGTAAAGTTAGGTGGTATACCAGTATTTTTAGTTATTTCCGATATTTAGTTGAAACCGGTATTGGTTCTGACCGTATAAGATAAACTGGTACCATGACTATCAGTTTATCTTTTTATTTAAACTGCAAGAAAAGTTCAGGTTACGGGTTACGCACGGGTTACGGGTTACGGGTTAAAATAGTCTCTGATCAAATTGGCTAGCGAGACATGAACCTACAACCAAAATTAGCGACCTTTAGATTGAGTACGAGTACGAGTACGAAGACAAACTTTTCTGCGCAGTGGAGAAACAATAATGGAAAAGAACCATGCGCAATGGTAAACTCGTCTTCGTCCTCAAATCTAAAGGTCTCTATTGAAAAGAAAACCACCGCTGTACATCGATCTTGAGCAGTCGAATAAACTCGAAAATGGCGGCGTCCAGAAGCATAAAATACGAGAATGAAAACGTTATTTCTCGAGTAGAAGAGCAAATATCGTAAAACTATTAACATTTCTAGACATTATACTTAAAGGCCTTTTATTTAAAAGTAATTTATTTTTGACACATGTACACACTGTGTACCTACCTCTTTTTATGTTAAAGCACTCAACAGCGAAATGGCGAATCTTGAAAAAGTTCATGTTCAAATTCAAGATTACCATATCCAACATGGCGTCGCAGGCTCGAGTGGTTTACAATTATTACCAATGCCATGGCAAATTCAAACGAACAAAATTAAATCGAAGTATCTTACCTCTTCATAGTCATCAGAATGGTGTTCTTCGATATCTCTATTCTCAATGTCAATGTCAGTTTCTTCCACTAAGCTCTTCGCCATGTTTACAGAATCGCGTGTTGCGCCGCCGCTTAAGCTGAATGCTAACCAGCGGTAAATGTGGTCACGTGGTACGCTGTTGAGTGCCTTTAAATCTCCTGAATACTCAGGAAATATTCTGAGTCCCGCACGGGATTCGAACCTGCGACCTTCTGATTATTCCCGTCCGGGATATGGTCTAAGTATACGTTTTATATTAATTAAAGGACATTGGCAACAAAAATTAAGTTGGTCTAATATGAAAGAACTCGTAAAATGATAGAGTAACACCTTTTACAACTTTTCCGTATTTTACTTCGTTTTTGAGATATTTCAGTTTGTTTGATATGTAAATGAGATGGTCTCTGACGTCAGGTGTTGGGTAGAGAATTTTCACTCATTAACATATTAGTTCCATCTTCAAGTTTGTTGCACAAATTTACTTGAAAATGTGCGTATAATAACTCCTCATAATAGTGAACGTTGTAAACTTAGCAATCACTGAGATATAAGACATTTTTTAATGAGTGAAAATTCTCTACCCAACACCTGACGTCAGAGACCATCTCATTTACATATCAAACAAACTGAAATATTTCAAAAACGAAGTAAAATACGGAAAAGTTGTAAAAGGTGTTACTCTATCATTTTATACGAGTTCTTTCATATTAGACAAACTTAATTTTTGTTGCCAATGTCCTTTAATTAATAACAATTTTTACAATAAATTATTTTGTTCTGCGTTTTAGATTTGGGCGAACATTTAATGTGCCGGAAGGTTTCGCTATAGAAGACTATGTTATCTTTTATGTTGGTAAAGAAAGTCTTACACTAACTAATCACATGATGACATACAATAAATGCCAGGTAAACACCTTGACTTTTTGGCTGAAATGTTCGTTCTTAAATAGCCTATGTTCTAAACGTACATTAAACAATTAAAAACTGCAACATAAATTTTAGAAAATTCATAGCCATAACTCTATCATACAAATGTCCATTGTACGTGTACATGTGTGTGTGTACATACAAAGGATTATTACTATAATACTTCTTACTTTGTGTTTGGAGCCAGGTGGTAACGATAACCGCAAACGGCAAGAGAAGCGTCTCATTTTTAAACTTTGCCGCACACATCCTCCTGGTCTTAACGAACGTTTTTTCTTTTATTTAATTTCCTACAAGTTGTTTTTTTGTTATTTTACTGTGCGAAGAACTTTTTTATTATTAACTCATGCACTTTCACTCCTTTTCCAGTTTTTGTTTCTTACCGCTTTATTATCGCCTAATCCCCTTGAATATTGGACCTGTCATTTCTCCCTCCCCCTCAGTCTGTTTGCTGATCGACTGTAAAAATAGCAAATGATTTAACTTTTCGCATCTCATTGGTTATTAGTTTGTTTATCTCCTGTGCATTTGATACTTGTGACATACTTGTGACACCCTTTTGGCATATATATATAAGCCCTATTTATTTTATTTCATCTCGTCTTACTCTAATGAAGGGCTCCGCTCGAAACGTCAGTATTTCGTTACTAAAAATCTTGGCAGTTTACCACCTTTTCACTTTGCTTTTATTTTATAGTTTTTCTCCTATAATCCGGAAAGCAATGTTTGTCGTCAGGAAACCTTGAACGTGAATCGCATGCTTATGAAAAGGTTTGAGTTTTATAACTTTGAAGGGTCATGTAAAGAATGACGTATTGCGACATTTGGCAGTGAATGGAAAGCCATCGCAAGCAGGAAATATGTGCCGTGTACACACGTAAAAATCTCACAGGTTGTAACAAGGTTGTTGGTTCAACATCATGCCTGTAACAGCATTGTCAACATGATAGATCAGGACTGTTAAAATAACAGCACTGTTCAAGCATGTTTCAACATGTTGTGACAAGCTTGTTGAATTGACAGCAGTTGTTCATGCATGTGAGAACATGCAAAAACCAGTTTGCTAGAACAACCAAGTCCATGGCTGTTGTAACAACGCTGTTCAACCTTGTTATTTCATCATGCTCTGACAACATGTTGTATCATGTTATATGAACAATGTTTTTCAACACTGTTCAAGCCTGTTCGATCATCAGCCATGAACAATACTGTTTCAGCATCCATGAACAGGCCTGTTTACAATTACAACCCTGTTCAAGCTGGCCAGCTCAACCCTGTTCAAGCCTGCCAATATAAACCATGTTTTAGGCTGTACACAGGTAGAAACAGACTGTGCGTTTTTACGTGTGTAGAGAGAATATTATTAATCTTTTATCTTTCTGCAATAAATTTAGATATTATCTGATTGAGAGAGCCAAGGATTCTCGAGTGATTGGTATTTTGATAGGCACGTTAGGAGTAGGTAATATTTTTATTTACTTTACATTTACATGATGTTCTTAATTGTATTGTATTTAATAATATTTAACCAGGGAGCCTAACTCGCCAAAGCGATTTTCAGTAGGGCCCTGAAATATATCTAAATACAAAGAAATTTAAAAGTTAAAAAATTTTAAAAAGCTACAAAGCTAAAAATACAACAATTTATATAAAGTTCTTAAGATGAGTTTTAAAAAGAGGCAGCGACTTGATTTCTCTAATACTTATGTCCAAACTGTTCCACTCATTTGCTGCATGGTAAATAAACCTTTGTTTTCCCCAGTTAGTACGTACACGGGGAAGATGCAAATTATTTAGACTACGAGTATTGTAATTATGAACAGAACTGTTTTTCATTAATGAAAAGTCAAAATCAATTCCTCCATGCATGCATTTATGCATAGTTGTAAGGCGATGAAAACTTCTTCTGCCTGATAACGGCTTCCAGTCTAAACTTCTGAGAGCTTCAGTGGCTGAACTTCGTGGTGGTAGATCCAGTAATACTTTAGCAGCCTTATTCTGCAGGGTCTGCAGTTGATTCATTAGCGTTTCATTGTTTTTATCCCCCCAGACAATATCCCCATAGTCAAATAATGGGATAATTAGACTGTTATAAATAGTTTGCCTGGCCTCTATTGGCAAAAGATACTTTATTCTCTTGATATCACCAATCCTTTGATTCACTTTCTTGCTCATGATGTCAACATGGTCAGTCCAAGACATGCTTTGTTGAATCGTAACACCCAAATATTTAAAAGATTCCGTTCTTTCCAACTGCTTGCCATCAACTGCTTTTAATCTTTTGGCATATGTACGTACAAGCTCGAGCCCGACGAGCCGAATAGCATGTGATACGAACGCATGTGTAAACGTTCATATTCATCGAAAATCCTAAAGATATTAAATAAACTATTAAATGAACTTTGTAAGACAGATACTATCTAGTGTAGTGGTTTCTACTTTTGATATAGATAATGGCAGCCCAATTAAATATTCTTTTATATTCATTTAAATTAGCCTTTCTGACCTCGTTCGTGTGTCTGTAATTCCAAAGAATCTTTGCTTCGTTGTGCCAGAAAGGCTAATTTGCATGCATATAAAATAATATTTAGACTGGCCGCCATTATGAAAGAGCTCTATAAATTGGCCGTGCACCTGGACACTGGTACGCGACTGTCCCTGTCATAGAGCCTCTATGACATAGAACAAATTTACATGTATATTATAATCTAAGAGGGCGGCGCCTCGCATGGGACTTTTAGTCCCGTTCGCGTTTTCCCTTTTGGATCTCTTGTTGTTGTCTTTTTCATGGCAAGAATTGTTATCCAATAAAATTATTAAAATAAATAAATAAATAAAAATAAAATGATTTTGGCTGAGAAAATCGAACGAAAAGTTTATGTAAATCATGCAGTACGATTTTGTATCATATATACAACTACTAATGAGGCATCCATTTCTTTTGTCTACCCTGCATCAACTTTGAGACGTCGAGCAAACTCGAAAATGGCGGCGTCCAGAAGCCTTTCATTTCACGAAAATGAAAACGTTATTTCTCGAGTACAAGAGCAGATACCGTGAAACTATTAATATTTCTAAACATTATACTAAAAGACCTTTTATTTAAAATAAATTTATTTTTGGACTCTAGTTCGTCTTTAACATATAGTTTTTTTCCCTCATCAATAGCTAATTATTTATCAGCCATCACAAGAATCAAGAAAATTATCCACGAAGCTGGAAAGAAGGTATGTTAAAATTACTTTCTCATGTTTAGGCCTTTGGCTTTTGGAATTTTACATATTTGTAATCTTTGGGTTCTAAGAAGACTGGATCGAGCAACTATTGATTTACCTACCTACAGATTTACTGCGACTTTGGTCCCTTAGTAATGGCCGCCGTTGGCTCTAATTATTCAGTGAGAGAAGCCTAATATGAGACGTCAAATTAGGTTTAAGATTTTATGCATTTAATGTTAACAGAGAAACTATATATATTGGCCAGACACTAAACCTATTTCGCGAGCGTCACAGTTTGATTTGCTTGCAAACTCGGAGCTTCTAATGATCTCTCGTCAATTTACATTATGCAAATAGGCAAGCTTCAAAATCAGCTCATCAGATACAATAGAAAGCTCAATCCAGTCCTATTTTTGAGATCAGTGGGCTCTACCAAGAAGAAATGTAATATATCTTGTCGTTCGAACATTTTATCTTCATAGCTTTTAGACAAAATTCGCTCAATTCCCAAACTTTCATTGTATTTCACTGCTGAATCACTGTGAATGTTTTTGCGTGTCCCTGCTTAACGTCATTTCCTGTGAATAGTTAATCACTTTAGCAGGGGAAAAGGTATGAAGATGAAATTTTCGCACGACAAGATATTTTACAATTCTTTTCAAGAGATTCCAAAGATCACAAATATGTAAAATCCCCAAACTCCGGATAGGCACTTCAACAGTTTATTAACCAAGCATGAGATCTATACATAGAAATATTATTCTTTTTAGTATTATACTTTCGTTGTTGGCAAACTAAACGCAGAAAAACTGGCAAATTTCATGGAAATCGACGTGTTTGTATTGATAGCGTGTCCTGAGAATAGTTTAATCAATTCGCAGGTAGAAATGAGCTTCTTTTAAAACTCAAATTAAATCCGTAGATCTCTCATATCTCCTGTCGCCTTGGGGCTCTTGGGAATCTTGTTTTTAAAGGTGTATTATTTTCACATTTAGGAATTTTATAAACCAATTGTAACCCCATTTGAGATTGAGATTGCTTGTACAAGGTATGTTTTCTTTATTGAAAAGACATTTTCAGGATCAGCTTAATTGGTCTTTGAATATAATAATAATAATTATATATAAAAATATCCTCAAAGGACATTGGCAACACAAATTAAGTTTGTCTAACATGAAAGAACTCGTAAAATGATAGAGTAACACCTTTTACAACTTTTCCATATTTTACTTCGTTTATGAAATATTTCAGTTTGTTTGATCTCTGACGTCAGGTGCA
The DNA here is from genome assembly GCA_035772405.1 of Chrysogorgia sp. JL179-B06. Lineage (NCBI taxonomy): Eukaryota > Metazoa > Cnidaria > Anthozoa > Scleralcyonacea > Chrysogorgiidae > Chrysogorgia > Chrysogorgia sp. JL179-B06. The sequence continues at coordinate 2,117,813 of JAYKKM010000478.1, read as the reverse complement.
GCGTAGAGAATTTTCGCTCATTAAAATATTAGTTCCATCTTCAAGTTTTTTCCACAGATTTACTTGAAAATGTGCGTATAATAACTCCTTATGATAACGAACGTTGTAAACTTAGCAATCACTGAGATATAAGACATTTTTTAATTAGTGAAAATGCTCTACCCTGCACCTGACGTTAGAGACCATCTACAAACTGAAATATTTCGAAAACGAAGTAAAATACGGAAATGTTGTAAAAGGTGTTACTCTATCATTTTACGAGTTCTTTCACATTAGACAAACTTAATTTTTGTTGCCAATGTCCTTTGAAGCATTTATTAATTCGAAAAAAAGAACACACTATCAATTCGTTTTATTTGGCCTCGTATGCATTTAAAGTTTTTCCTTTTCTTATCTGTTTTTTGTAGGGCAAGGCAGTGGACAGGAGAATACATCACGGATTTTCAAGAGCTACTTCCAGGTAACACATGGGCCCCAAACGTACATAGCAATGTAATTCAATTGTAATTTGAATATAAAAATGAAAACCCAGTCAAAAATCAATTCCGTGCTTGTCGCCATTTTTATGAAAAATTAAATTTCAATTCATCTTTTCTTTGTCTTGTATGTTTTTTAGGTGCTGCACATTATGTGGACATTAATGATATAGTAAGTATGGTTGAATCTTAAAGGGGCAATTACTTTTAAAGGGATACTCCAGCCAAAATACAAAAGTAGTTCATATGAAAGATCTTACTGACTTTAGTTTATTTCTAAAGTTTCAGCATTCCTATCAATTTAGTTAAGAAGATATGGCTAGTTGAATGAAGTTGAAAATTTGAGGATTTTGACGCCATATTGGTTTTGAAAATATGACGTCATTGAGTGATTCTTTATCGGCAGTGGAGTTGTTTTGATGGCGATCACATAGTGATAGCTGTTGTGAATGCTGTTTGGATGAAAATTAGTTGAAATAAACTATTTAGTTCCTCATGTAGGAAAGTAGAGGAGCTTCTTAGGCATAATACGAGATAGAATCACTCAGTGACGTCATATTTGAGAAACAAATATGGCGTCGAAATTGGATAAACTCTCCAAATTCAATTAGCCATATCTTCTTAACTAAATTGATAGTAATGCTAAAACTTTGGAAATAAACTAAAGTCAGTAAGATCTTTCATATGAACTACATTTGCATTTTGGCTGGAGTATCCCTTTAAATAAAAGGAGTATAATGTTTAGGTATGTTAATCTAGTTTTACGGTATCTGCTCTTGTACTTGAGAAACAACGTTTTCATTCTACAACGTTTTTTAACAATACAGTTCCCTTTTAAAAATGGCGATAAAGATAATTCGTGTTCAATAATTTTTTTGATCTTTAAATGCTCTTATTATACCCTCACATATAATCCACCAATCACCTGTCTCTATTAGCATCACGTGGCAGCCCAATATTTTACGATGTAGGGCAGCTATACATATTGGGCAGTAACCACTGCAGTAACCTTTGAACTATTTACACGTCACTCGCGTGCCTTTTATCTAAATCGAAATTTCATTGGTTGAAGTACTTTCTCGCGGAACGTGATGTGTTTTTCCGAGTTTTATTATTCTTTTTGATGACCAGCAACCTTTTGACTGTTTACGTGCGAAGAAACATCTTTAGCATGTTAAGATATTTTGTTCAATATAATAAGATAAGATAAGATAAAATAAGATAAGATAAGATAAGATAAGATAAGATAAGATAAGATAAGATAAGATAAGATAAGATAAGATAAGATAAGATAAGATAAGATAAGATAAGATCCTGTAAAATCAGATCAGATAAGATAAGATAAAACACCTATTGGATTCATCTTCGCCCAATATTACAAAATATTTAAGTCTCGACTTGAATACTTAATATATTTTGTAATATTGGGCTCAGAGGAATCCAATAAGTAATAATATCCAGACAACAACGACTGATTTCTTTTATAGAGTGGTAATGATGAGCGCATACCTGACATTTCGCTGATTTCTGGTCAGCTGAGACCAACCAACAGTACCTGTACACAACAAGGTATTTGATATGCATTTTTTTATGCATTTTATTTTTTATTTTTTTATTTTTTATTTTTTTTGATTATGCATTTTTTAATTTTTTTTTATTATGAATTTTTTATATATTTTTTTATGCATTTTTTTTTATCAGTTTAGTTTAGTTTTTATTAAATCTTTCCTGCCTGGCCCAGTCAAAATCGGTCGTATAAGACTGATGAACTCGTGAATCGAAAAACACGGCACACGATCACGCAAGATTAAAAATTGAAATTCGACAAGCGCCAGGCACATGAGATCCACTCACATGCCAAGTTTGATTTGATTTCATAAACAACTCTACGATTGGTGGCATTTTGAATTTTCATGATGCTACGCGGGTGTGCAAGATGGCCTTTTTTAGAAAAATGAAAGTTGTTCAACCTGATTTATGATAATTAATGCTAATTTATATTAACATAACGTGTCTTGTTCGGAAAATTTAAAAGCATTGGTAAAAGCCGGTTTATTGGGCTTTCAGAAAATATATAGCTTTCGCAACAGTTATGGTTATTTCAAAAGATATCAATAGAACAAAAAGGTGGTTCAATTTTGGATATGTTTTATAATAGTTTAGTTTTATTAATTAAAATAATTCAAACCATTAAATTCAGTTCACCTGCTGCGAGGTGTCCTTCCACTGTCCATTTCTCCCGAATTATATGTTTTTTTCTTCACATAGTCCAGTAGCGAACTTCATTAAGAAACGGTTTTTATCTACTAGGCAAGGAAGATATGGAATGCAGGTCTT